>NQII01019630.1:0-23513 GCA_002778355.1 Clitarchus hookeri | reverse complement strand
TTGTTTATGCAAACACACAATAACTGGTTGCAAAATACTAGAGATGGGTTGAACGTTCGAATTTCGAACTGAACCAAAACTTTGTGGTTACGTTCGGTTTGAAATTGATTGCCATGTAACAGATAGGTTCTAGTTTGGTTCAACAAATTTACACAAGTTCGTGCTCAGTTCGAAAACTTGCCAGAAACTAACATCATAACCAAACTTTGAAACTAACTTACTTCACACCTCAAAGAAATTGAAAAATTATAAATACGGGACACAAAACAACCAAAATTACTGAACGAGTAATAGTTTTTCTTTTTATTTCATAGCAGTTATTGTATCTTGAACTCTATGGCGTGTAAAACCGGAAGCTTTCCTTTATTAACTTATGGCATTTTAAATTTAAAAATGATTGTACACAAATTGAGAGATTTGCTTGATTTTTTGAAAAATTACATTTTTAAATAATTTATTTTATCTTGCTAATATATGATTTTCACATACTTCTTATAAAAAGACAAGAAAGATACATTTCTAAGTGTTTCACTGAATCATTGTATCAATCTATAAAAACCAAAAGTTTAAGTTGATTTTGTACTTTTTATAAAATTAGAAAAAATTAGGTAATTATATTTTGGAACTATTGGTGGTGGAACTGTGCAGGTTGTATATGTATGTGTTTATTGTATATGTTTACATGTTTGTTTTTGTTATATGCTTGAACAAATAAGGGCTGAGCTGTGAAGGTTGGATGTCCCGTATTCACCCGAAAATAAGACAATAGTTTTCACTTTAAAGAGTATTAAAAATAATGGGGGTTATCTTACAATCGACAGCAAACTGTTTCAACCTACAATTTCACGCAATGTTTACATAACCATTCGACTGCCAATCACATCACATGTAAATGCATATATTTATCATATAAATATAGAAAAACACAGTTGATCATAAAGCTAAATATAATTCAGTTATATCTAAACTTCCCTATTTACATTGGGGTTATAGCATTAACCTACTGCTATGTACATAATGGTGGCCATTTGGAATTGAAAACATTAAACTCGTAGATGACATGGTATGAAAGTAGTGTGCACTTTTAACACTTTCATGCCACGGCCGTGTTCCAAACTACCAACGACCTGCAGCAAATGATGTATGGTTTTGGTTCCATAAGAGTGGCACTATCTGTACATATTTCTTTCAAGTGTTTAGTATCTACGTTCATATTGCATTTTAGTAACTGGTCATGTTTTTTTATAACATGTTAAACAAAACAGAAGTTTGTAAACAGTAATATGAAAATATTTTCTGAAAGAAAAGAGTTAAAATAATTTCCCATATAGAGTATTATTTTAATATCTTAAAAAAATTAAATACTAAAATTTATTATAGTGTACATTTATAGCATCACTCTCAGTCATTTAGTATTTTAATTTTATGCAGTGATTTAAGAAAAAAAAATTAAAAGTGATTGTGCTTAATACTTTTTTGTGATTCCATGCAGTGACTTTCTAAGCAAGAAAATTAAAATTGCGAGTAAATTATTTTTCTTGAAACATGATCTCATAATATGGGGATCATCTTACATGTTGATCTATTAGAGATGGAATAATCACGGTGGTTCGACATGTTTGTGTTTAGTTATATCCTTGAAGAGTTAAGGACTGAATTGTGAAGACACCTATGTGTGGATAAGGTCTTTTTTAAGTTTGGTTTGAGTTAGATTCCAGTTCGATGAATTGTAGCACTGCTCAGTTCAATAAAAACATTCTAGGTTAAGTTCTAGTTCAGCTCGCTGCCAAAATCTGGGTTCGTCCCAACTCTACTAAATACGTTAAACGTGCCACCATTTATCATCACTGCGGCACGGCACGACACTCTCCAGTTCAGCTGATGGTGTTCACGAGTCTGGCTCTAGAATGCTCCCTCCCCTTACACACCTGACGAGAGGGAAAGTGGTTACCTAGCAACCAGCTTGGTACCTTTGCATCCTCTCTTTCTCCCTCCTCTTTCTGTCTCTCTCTCAGCTGTTCACCTTTCTTCCTTCCCTTACATGGCGCTGAGAGAGGAAGCTGTTGTATAGCAAAAAAAGCTGCCTCCTCTCTCTCGACCACACAAGCTTGCTTCCATCCCTTACATGCCTGGTGAGACAGCAATCAGGAGAGTATTTGAGGCATTAAATAAAACTAGTCATGTGATCTCAGCTTAACCACAAATGGTTATCATGTCACACATCGCACCATACAGCGGTCAAGTGCTCCAATAACTGACCTCTAACAAGGTCACTGCAGTCGCGAGTATGGAATGGTAATCCAATTGTAGAAATTTTATCAAGATTATCCATTGCTCAAATAGTTGCACCTCACTGATATTTCGAAGAAAATGGTTTTGCCTAAAAATGTTAGGCAATATATTTTAAAGAGGAATCATTTTTTTGTACAGATGTTTCATTTGCGTTTAAAGGTCAATTTTTCCCCTGTAAAGTTGGTGTATAATCGTATCTAGTGTAAAAACGACATTATTTTTAAACAAAATTTTTATTTAACTCAACAGGCAGCAGTTTCTGAAGAAATGATATGCCCTACCTCCCTTTGTCACCAAAATTTGTTTGAACATTGGGTAACTTTTATTACCAAGCTTTAAGGTCATTTTAGTAGCTTATTGCAGGGAGATCAGCAAATATATAATAATTTATTTAATACACAAACATCTGGTGGATAAACTGATATCTTAGAAGAGCCTATTTGACACCTTTCGTCGTCAAATAATGCGTAAGCACTAAGCCCAAGCACAGTGCAACTCACAAAAGGCTTAAGTGTACAGAAAATAAAGAGGACATAGGTTTGAAAAAATTAATTTTTGAAGATTGCACAGAAATAAATTTTAAATGACTTATTTATTCTTCAGTCTCATTTTAAAAACTGAATTATGTGAAACACACACTTTTAACACAATTGTTGGGTTTATGGGGGGTTGAAATTAGTCTACAATGATTTTACGAGGGCAGCAAATTTATGAAGCCATTCTTAGGAACCGTGACACCTCATCAAATTGGGTTTGACTTTAGTTGGAACTTAACTCATTGCCTATTAATACAAGTTGGATAATCATGTCTAACACATGTACACGTTAGAAAGAAAATGCTATCCATATTACTATACGAGGTAAAAATATTGCCTTGAGAATGTGCAAGCACGAAACATAACTGCCCAGTCACAAAATATTTATAAATAACTTAATCAAAAAACACTAACCCACTATGTAAAAGCTAATTTCCACATAACATGTTCCCTTCACCAAAAACACTATCTACTTATTCTAAAAATAATGACCAACTAGAAAAACTAATTCAAATATATGTATATCTTCTGCTATGGTGACTTAATTCCACATAACATCCAAAAAATGCCAAACTCATTTACCTTGGTAGAATTTCTAGTGGAGTTCTTTCTATGCTGGCTGTTTTTAACAGATCCTGTGAAAAACAATCACTATCACTAGCCAGTAAGGCACATCACTCAAAGAAGAAACATGACCACATTATTGTTTACAGTAAAACCTCATTAATATAAACTATTTTAATACAAAGCTCTCATTATTACAAAGTTGTCTTCTTTCCCCTTGCAGTGAGATAAGAAATTTATGTTCATTTGTATTTTTAATAAGAAATAATTGGTAAGTTTTATTACAATGTAATGATAAAATAACTAGTAAAAAGGAGTTATGCTGGTAATAAGAATGTTTTATTTTCCAATATGCTCAAATCACTGTCTTAAAATTTATAATTATCACAAACACCTGTTGATACAGACCTTATTACAGTCGACACCCGAATTTACGAGTACTGGGTTTAAGAGGCAGCAATTTTGCGAGGCCATTCTCAGGAAGTGTCAAAAAATCATAAAAATTGTTGAAAAAATACAAAAATCCTAGAAAAAATTTAATAAATCGCAATAAAAACTGATTAAAAATACGTTCACGAGTCCACAGAGATAAAATACATGAGTACTCATAATTTGCATGCCCCGATATGGAGAAAAAAAAAACACGACGAAAATTGGTTAAAAACTGTGGCAGTTGTGATTTGAAACAAACGTGCCGCTCAGCTCCTCAAAGGGAGGTTGTCCGCACGACTTGTGAAGGAAGAAAAGGTAGTAACTGATCTACAGCCCCCGCCCTCTTTCTCTGGTGGCTGCTCCAATATGCAGTGTCTGCGCCTAGTCTAGTTATCTCGCCTGCCCATCGCCTGCATAGCAACAAATTCAGCCAATAACATGGTGAGGATGTGCTGAGTGACGTTTCTGCAGGGGGTGAAAGGGAAAAGGAAGATTTGTCTAGGAGTTTGAGGAGGGGAAAGGGGTGTGAGCGAGCACTGTTTGCCTCCTGCCACGCACCTGAGTGTCGGGCATAAAAGAAAAAAAGAAGGCGACCAACGAGTGGCACCTGCTCTACAACTCAGCTGGCTACACTGTTTCTGCACTACTCGTAGATTTTCTTGCATGAGCATGATACAGTCGTATACAGGAAAGTATAGAGTGGATGCAGAAAAAGTGCAGTTACACTTTTGAGTTCAAGTTAAAAGTAATTAATTATGCAGGATAAGATGGAAAACAAGAGGTCACTTGTCGATCCTGAAAATGTCATACGGTGATGTACTAAAAAAGAGAAAATGGACAAGGCGCTGAAAAATAAACATGCCCTTCCTCAGGCCGTGTTCTAATTCGTTTGGAGATACGGTTTTCGTAATTTGTATTTAGCATTTTGTAAGGTTTAGTCGGAACACCACAACATTGAACTGTCTAGCACGCCATGTTGCTATTATTTTGTTCATGATTCCAAAATTAAAAGTCTACAAAGTCTTAAAATAAATAAATAATTCCCAAAATTGTTTCTTAACAAATAGGAATGGGGCGAATACAGTTTTTCCTCGAATCCAAATTTACCAGTGAATCCATGTCTGAAATTACAGAATCCCGAACCCAAACCCGAATCTCTGATTCTATGATTTCCATGTGATATTTTCGCACTGCAAACAAACACCAGGTTTTTGTGGCACTTTTTGCAGTGCATTTACTTTTATAAAGTATGGGGCGATTTTGTGGTAAATTAAAGCATTTACCATATGTGTAAATATTGGTGAAAATTATGTACATTTCATACATTCATTGTAAAATAACATTTAGTTTGACGACACAATTTTGTGTCAATCTAATGCAGTAAAACATTAATAATTCAAATTGTTCTGGGCCAAAAAAAAAATTACAATCTGTGGTATTCACCCAAGTAGTACTAGCATTTTTTCCCGGAAATAAGGCCGCCTAAACAGCACCACTGGTGCGTGGGTCAGACAGAACGTGAGTTGTTTATGCATGCTAATGTATTGGGGTGGTTGCCAACATTAAGATAAGTGCTTGCGTATGCACGTGACACATCTTGTGTTATATATATTTAAAAAAAAGACCAAAATGTATGGGAGCGATAAAGGCGGTAGTAGCATGCATATCATGCATTACACCGCCTCTACACTCAACTGCACTTAAACCATGTAGATTCCCACGCCAGCCTTCTCTCCCCAAAACCCCTCCGTTTCCTACCAACATTGCTGTGTAACCAACATTCCCATCAGCGGGATATATCTGTCCCAGGAAACAAGACAAACCCCCCCTCCACAACCATTGTAAATGACATCTCACTCCTGCAAAAAATGGAAGAGGACAGCTTGTAAACTACCTTCTGGGAAATAAAGCTATACAGTATCCCTGTTTCCCTGCTCAGCCTTTCATTCTCTAATGCCTCCCGCCTCAGGCACACTCTGCTGGCTGCTGCGTTAGACTTTATGTTCCTTGCACTCCCTTTATTTTAAATGTAAAATACAGAAGAAAACAGAAATGCCACACAAAAATTATTTGACAGTAAGTTCTGTAGCCGTCTATCATTATTTTCTTCCAGAAACGTAAGCAAAGGTCATGCTATATAAAAAAAAGGATAAATGGTGCAGAAAAAAGCAGACAGACAGCGGGAAGTCTATCTGTGAACTTGAGGGATTGCAGCTCAGTTGCTTTTCCGTACTGCCCATTTGCGGTCCGCTACTGACAAGTCTGGAGGCAAGGCGGCCGCTTGCAGCAGAATGCTTCGTCGCCTGATGCGCATACGCAAAGTAGCCAGCCGTTTGCGATGCTCCTTTGGCTGCAGCATATATAAATAATTTTAATTTTACATACACTTAGAGGAAACTTTACTTCGAATACATATTATGCGGAATTTTAAATTAACCGAAAAGAAAAAAAAAAACCATTCTCTGCAAGAATCTTATATCAAATCAACAGAATCTAAGATTCCCTAAGATTTGGTTGCCCCATCCCTATCAACAAAACATTCTCTCATGAGAAAATACCTATTTCAAAAATATCTCAGCAACTTGCTTTCTAAAATTATTACTGTGACTACAATAAACATATGTTTATTCCAATAACATCACCTATATCTGCATTTAAATGTTTCAAACAGGCAAAACTATTATAAAATACAAATTACTAAACCACCACTATAATTTTTCAGCTTCGAAGTGGACAAAACGCAAAACACAATTACAAAAATACGTCATATATTTTGTAGCCGAAACGGGTCACATGACCATTTTGTTAACAAAAAATGCCTATTGGAACAGGGCCTCATTCTCTCCTCTTTCTTTAAGACTGCCATAACCTTGACCTACTCGGCCAGCTTAGCTTTTGCCGCCATAGCACTCCTTGTGTTTAGTTTCTGCCCTTCTCTTTCTCACTTCCACCCAAAGGAAGATGAAAGTGGTGAGGGGGGGGGACCTCCTCCATCCCTTATGACAAACACAAACACACAGTGCAAAACACAGCCCTGGTAGAAAAAGTTCATCTTTGCCTGGAACATATGGTATTTGAGTAATTCTTGCTTTGATGCTGGTCCGCCTTTCACCACTCAAGAGATACCTATCACTCCCGGGAGAGATTGGAAAGCTTATAACACGGGTCTGAATTGTCCCCCAACAGCCGCATTATATTGGGCTTGCACTGTATAATTTTTCTTGGAAGACGTCTGCCTATTAAATTAAAATAAGATTTCGTTAATACATTGTCTGATTTTCCATCCAGAAGCTACTGCACTTTGCACATATTTAAATGACTCTGTGCCCAAAGTTATTTTTTTTTGGGGACAAGGGAAGTTCGTATACGCCCTCTGTGGTATACACGATTCAGAAAACGCCCGTCTATTAAAATAAATTTATATTTCCTTTAAAAAACATGTTATTTTTGTGATTAAATACAATTTAAGCTGACTTAACATGAAAAATGATATTTAACGCAATTTTTGGGGTTTTGTGGAGTCAAAATTGGCCAGAAACGATTTTGTGAGGTCAGCAATTTTGCAAGGTCATTCTCAGGCAACATGAGGCCTCGCGAATTCGGGTCTCAACTGTATTATAAACTGCAAAAATTCAGACCCCTTGAGGTTTGTATTAAAAGGAGAAGCAGTAAACATTGTAATGGAATGTTCAACTTCTCTAAAATACAATGAGCAGTTAAAACAAACTCAATGGTCACTTACGCATGGTCAGCACTGTTCCAATAGTCTTTCTCCTTTTACTGGGTGGAGTTTTCTCAGCTTTCTTTTCACTGGGCTTTCTCTTGCACCGGGTATTCGGCAGGTTGCTCTCACTCAATCGTTCCTTCAAAATTTTCTGCACACAATTCACTGGTACAGACCTGTGTTGGCTAGTCCTAGAAGGAACCAGCAAAAACACATGTTCATTAATTCATGAATGCTCTAGTAATTTCACTGTATTTGTGATTTACTTTTTTATAAGAACAATTACGTGGAACTGTTATTTTCCAAAGTGGAAAACGTTCAGATGTTTCCAACAGTAGTATGCTTTTCTACTATCAGAAAATCTCACCCACATTTTGGCCCGAATTCCACAAACCAGGTTAACAGATACAAAGTGGTTATGCTTACAAATGGAATCTGTGCAACTGATGAAAAAATTATGAAATCTGAAATTGTGACAAAATTCTACATTTTTATTTTCCATTAGCAATGGCTAGCAGTACCGTGAATTACACACTGCAGTGCTTACGAGCATGCATGCAACTGCTTAAGTTACATCCGGCCCAAACAATATGGAAATTAAATAAGACATTACTGAAGGGCAATGGAATGTTAAAATCTTAACTTTCATTTCATTTTTATCTGTAATAATAATGAATCAAGCATTTTCTTCCAGTAATAACATAATAGCATGTTAGAATTGAGATTATTTATTAACAAGGTTTGGCTGTACTTATTATTCAACTGAAAAAGACAAAGGCTCCAGCATTTTCCCTTCTGCCTATCTAAGTGTGGGCCTGTTTTTCAGTTTGGACACAGCATTACAAACCATGCTTATCTATGTGGCTGGATACTAGCCTCCCAGGTGAGAGGTTTGAAGACTGACCAGCCATGCTGGAGTTTCCTGTATCGTTGCACCTTGTTCGAATAACCCCACTGCCTGCAAGTGAGGAATCTGTTCAATTTCTGCTGTTAACTCATGGTCTCCCCTTCTAAGTACACTGCATCCATTATGAAACCTTGTTGTACTGAGCCGTAAAGTAAAAGCACTTGCTCATCATCACGTTGATGTACGACTCGTTGCTGGCAATGCACTATGTATACATCTATGATTTCAACTCAGCCATTGGGAAGCAAGGACACCCTTACCAGGGAACTATCACAGACTGCTACACCTGAGAGATGAATACTACCCACCGTTGCCAAAAACAATGAAATACGCACATCAGTCATGCGCCCCTGCCTCGCCACCTGAATAGAGCCGCATCACAGAGCTACCCCACTACCAAACCTTGCCAAGAGAGCGGAGCAAAGGATGACGCCGTCCACTCAGGGAGGAGCCAGCCAGCTGCCGAAGAGGCCCGAAGGAAGACACCAGTCTGTATTTATGGCCAGACAAGCCCCCAGTAACCCGTTTGACGTTGAGTTTGTCATCACATTGACTTCCTCTGCCTTGGCAACTCGGCAGCTATCACTGCTGCCGTGCTAGGAGCCTCTGCCGCAACCAATCTACTACCAGTGAAGCTTGCTTCAACCCCCGAGACACGCTCTCCACTTGGGAGTGTCCCACCCCGTCCCTTCAGGACCACACTAGGCGACAGTAGGGTTGAATTGTTCTCAAAACTGCTTTATTAGTTGCTCTAGGTTTGCTCCTGCTTTAACAGGTCCTTATCACCTGTTCGTAATGTAACTTTTGCCGGTTGCTTGGTAACTACGAAAGCCTAGGAGTTCGTACGGGTCACAGTGTTTATTCTCCTGAGAATAAATATGTTCAAGTCGACACACTGCCAAGAGTGATTTGTACCTCTAAACCCTCCTGTAAACGCTGTCACCTAAGGGAGCGGCAGGTGACAGGGTCTTGCCAAACCATTGCCAATACTAGGGTAGGAGTGCAGGCTCCCTTAACTGGGTAGTTCTTTGTACGTCACAAAACACCACACAATTCGCCGGCTACCCATACTGTGGGCCCAGTGTGCAAAGGCACTTGGCGCACACGAATGGTAGAGCCCCCTACTAGTTACACTCCACGAGGAAGCAACTAGACCACCAGAGTCAGATAACCCACTCCATCCACAGGGTGCAATTTGCCGGTTGGAGTGCCAGGTCTGACAAGGTGTGACCCAGTAACCTCTGAGCGGCTCATGACAAAGCCTTAGCGCCACCCTAGTCAGCTAACCTGCTCCATCGACCATGTGCGATTTTCGGGTTGGAGCACCAGGCCTGACGAGGTGTGACGTTATCGCTTCTGGGAATTACTGTCACCTGCCCCTTGCTTGATGCGAAGACCCTTAATACCTAACCTAATGCATTCACCCGACGATGAGGTACTAAGTGGGCACATAAGAAAGCATCTCCGGCTCCTACAGTCAACCAATTGCCAGGTAACCCATCCCAATCGGCCTTCAGCCTTTCCTCCGCTCAGGATCAAGCACAAGCCACCCGCTGACTACGGGAACCTCACTAGTAACTTGTTCGAGCCACCCTGGTAGAACACTGGCACACTGCATCCCGTCGTCATCCGCCTGCAGCTCGGACTGCCCGTGGGACTGGGCCTCGCCAGCACCAGTTACTGGATGCCAGCACCCGCCACCGCTGCTGCCCGAGTCCCAGCAGCCCCTGGACCAGCCACCGACAGCCGCTCTTGGACAGGGCCCGGAGAGTCGTCTGTCGCAGACTGCCAGCAGTCAGCATCCATTGCCACCCACGCCACCTTAAGATGCCTACAGTCTGCCGCCGCCCAATCAGGCCAACACTATACACCAGCTCCCTCCGAGCTAAGGTACACCCAGTATCACTTAGGCTTACAGCTGATAACTTACGCAGTCTTCAGTAGGAGTGTGTGAAGTTTCACATTTTCAAAGTCAAATCAAAAATGTTTGTATCTTCGATTTCATCTTCAAATTAAAAAAATCTCTCATGAGTGAAAGTAAAAGATTTTCAAGTAAAATGTTTATTCAACCGAAACTATGTAGTATCAAAACAAACAGCCAGTATCATTAGCGCACCTGTTTGCAAGATGCAAAATTGCAAAAAAATTTAAAGCTTTATTTATTTGAAATTGCAAAATAATCAAACCCCTAGCACGAAACGTAATTGGTTTGAGCAACTGATTGTGATAGTTTGTGTTGAACCAAGTTTTAGAATGTTTGTATAATCAATTGCTTGTCGTAATGACTTTTGATAGTATCGAATGAGACATTAAAACAGCTTAAAATATCATTCATTAAAATTATCAGAAAAGGCGTTACTTTACTAAACTGGACGTTTAAGTTTTTTTTATGGTGTAGTGTAAGCTATAAAGAGAAAACTTTACATGTTGCATAATAGCAGTGTGCAAGTTTTACAATACAATATAAAGAGAATACATTGTAATGACGCAATATTCTTAATTTTTCGGGACACTGGTGTAAAATTCTTTCGTGTGTATGAAGCTTTGGAAAGCTTCTAAATATTTTTATCGGGTTTAAAGTTTAAAGCCGCGGTGGCTCGTTTCCTGTGATAGTTTGTTTATCTGGCAGACGTGTGCTATTGTAGGTTATCGGGCAGACGTCTGCTGTTTACGTTTTATCAGGAGTCCGTTTACCGTTTCGTTTCGAAAGTTTTCAGTTTTTGTTAAGCGTCAGCATTACTTAGCTTTTTCAGGTGACGTCAACAAGTTTTAGTTCCCCCAGCGCAGTTTTGTTGTACGAGAAGTCCGTTTATGTTGACTGCGCAGGATTAGTTCCTGCGGCGTAGTGTCGGTTACGATAACGTGTTGAGAGTGGGACACAGCGCAGTTTTGGATGACGCTGCTGGCAGATGCCGGATGCCGTGCTCATCCATTATGAAACCTTGTTGTACTGAGCCGTAAAGTAAAAGCACTTGCTCATCATCACGTTGATGTACGACTCGTTGCTGGCAATGCACTATGTATACATCTATGATTTCAACTGAGCCATTGGGAAGCAAGGACACCCTTACCAGGGAACTATCACAGACTGCTACACCTGAAAGATGAATACTACCCACCGTTGCCAAAAACAATGAAATACGCACATCAGTCATGCGCCCCTGCCTCGCCACCTGAATAGAGCCGCATCACAGAGCTACCCCACTACCAAACCTTGCCAAGAGAGCGGAGCAAAGGATGACGCCGTCCACTCAGGGAGGAGCCAGCCAGCTGCCGAAGAGGCCCGAAGGAAGACACCAGTCTGTATTTATGGCCAGACAAGCCCCCAGTAACCCGTTTGACGTTGAGTTTGTCATCACATTGACTTCCTCTGCCTTGGCAACTCGGCAGCTATCACTGCTGCCGTGCTAGGAGCCTCTGCCGCAACCAATCTACTACCAGTGAAGCTTGCTTCAACCCCCGAGACACGCTCTCCACTTGGGAGTGTCCCACCCCGTCCCTTCAGGACCACACTAGGCGACAGTAGGGTTTGAGTTGTTCTCAAAACTGCTTTCTTAGTTGCTCTAGGTTTGCTCCTGCTTTAACAGGTCCTTATCACCTGTTCGTAATGTAACTTTTGCCGGTTGCTTGGTAACTACGAAAGCCTAGGAGTTCGTACGGGTCACAGTGTTTATTCTCCTGAGAATAAATATGTTCAAGTCGACACACTGCCAAGAGTGATTTGTACCTCTAAACCCTCCTGTAAACGCTGTCACCTAAGGGAGCGGCAGGTGACAGGGTCTTGCCAAACCATTGCCAATACTAGGGTAGGAGTGCAGGCTCCCTTAACTGGGTAGTTCTTTGTACGTCNACAGGGTCTTGCCAAACCATTGCCAATACTAGGGTAGGAGTGCAGGCTCCCTTAACTGGGTAGTTCTTTGTACGTCACAAAACACCACACAATTCGCCGGCTACCCATACTGTGGTCCCAGTGTGCAAAGGCACTTGGCGCACACGAATGGTAGAGCCCCCTACTAGTTACACTCCACGAGGAAGCAACTAGACCACCAGAGTCAGATAACCCACTCCATCCACAGGGTGCAATTTGCCGGTTGGAGTGCCAGGTCTGACAAGGTGTGACCCAGTAACCTCTGAGCGGCTCATGACAAAGCCTTAGCGCCACCCTAGTCAGCTAACCTGCTCCATCGACCATGTGCGATTTTCGGGTTGGAGCACCAGGCCTGACGAGGTGTGACGTTATCGCTTCTGGGAATTACTGTCACCTGCCCCTTGCTTGATGCGAAGACCCTTAATACCTAACCTAATGCATTCACCCGACGATGAGGTACTAAGTGGGCACATAAGAAAGCATCTCCGGCTCCTACAGTCAACCAATTGCCAGGTAACCCATCCCAATCGGCCTTCAGCCTTTCCTCCGCTCAGGATCAAGCACAAGCCACCCGCTGACTACGGGAACCTCACTAGTAACTTGTTCGAGCCACCCTGGTAGAACACTGGCACACTGCATCCCGTCGTCATCCGCCTGCAGCTCGGACTGCCCGTGGGACTGGGCCTCGCCAGCACCAGTTACTGGACGCCAGCCACCACCAGTCGCCCTTGGACGGGGCCCGCTGAGTCGTCCGCTGGAGCCTGTCAGCGGTCAGCTACAGCACCAGTCTACAGATGGTTAGCCAGCATCCACGGCACCCACGCTGCCTTAGTTGCCGACATAGCCTGCGGCCACCCAACCAGGCTGACTNTTTAAAGCTTTATTTATTTGAAATTGCAAAATAATCAAACACCTAGCACGAAACGTAATTGGTTTGAGCAACTGATTGTGATAGTTTGTGTTGAACCAAGTTTTAGAATGTTTGTATAATCAATTGCTCGTCGTAATGACTTTTGATAGTATCGAATGAGACATTAAAACAGCTTAAAATATCATTCATTAAAATTATCAGAAAAGGCGTTACTTTACTAAACTGGACGTTTAAGTTTTTTTTATGGTGTAGTGTAAGCTATAAAGAGAAAACTTTACATGTTGCATAATAGCAGTGTGCAAGTTTTACAATACAATATAAAGAGAATACATTGTAATGACGCAATATTCTTAATTTTTCGGGACACTGGTGTAAAATTCTTTCGTGTGTATGAAGCTTTGGAAAGCTTCTAAATATTTTTATCGGGTACAAAGTTTAAAGCCGCGGTGGCTCGTTTCCTGTAATAGTTTGTTTATCCGGCAGACGTGTGCTATTGTAGGTTATCGGGCAGACGTCTGCTGTTTACGTTTTATCAGGAGTCCGTTTACCATTTCGTTTCGAAAGTTTTCAGTTTTTGTTAAGCGTCAGCATTACTTAGCTTTTTCAGGTGACGTCAACAAGTTTTAGTTCCTCCAGCGCAGTTTTGTTGTACGAGAAGTCCGTTTATGTTGACTGCGCAGGATTAGTTCCTGCGGCGTAGTGTTGGTTACGATAACGTGTTGAGAGTGGGACACAGCGCAGTTTTGGATGACGCTGCTGGCAGATGCCGGATGCCGTGCGCTTATCTTAGGAGAAGGGGGCGATAGGCCTGCATATAAATACTAGTGGTGTCTATCGCTTAGAGGGAGAAAATTTCACCCACACCGGCAAGCACCCGTGACCGTAAAATATTTTTTTTACATTTCTTTTCGGTTTAACTTAACTTAAATTCTATCAACTGATTTTCGTTGGTTATTAGGGTGCCAGGAGGGAACGAACATCCCTCCTGCCTTCGTAATTTAGTCTTGCGAGGCAAGTTTTTTTGAGACATTAATAATATGTAAACGACTGTGGCGCTGGTCTGTGCTTGTATATTTATCTCTGAACGGTTCGTACTCTACATATGAAATTTGTATGTGAACTGTGTTATTCAAATGATAAATAAAGTATAGAACAAAATACTCTGGAACTTTATTTCTTAATTAATCGGCGTCAATTGTACTGGGTCTCGTATTCTACCTTGAGCTAGTTGTGGCAAAGTAACATCGGCCAGGTAACAAGTGCCGAACATTACACCATGTATTGCAAAAACAAGAACAATGATTTGTCCGGTGTAACTAAATGTTTTTCTAACCTCAATAGCATCAACTGAGAAAATCAAAATATAAAAAAATGAATACATTATTTCAACTAAACTAGTTTTTATGGTGTGAAATGTGAATACTACCAAGTTATTTAGTGGATTTTTTATGTTCTTACAACCTAAAAATCATGTAAAAGAAAATACATAAATGAAACCTTTTTACAAGTTACAGTGTCCAAGTTTTTGCGGTAAAATTGTTGGACTGAAGCAAAATGTGACATTTACCAAAATTTTTCATATCTTTTGCAGACACTTCTTTGTAAACAATGTTATTTATCATTTTAGAAGGCGGCACCAAAACAACCAGCTGAGGGATGAGCTTACACGCAAGCATGCCACGTAAAACTGACGTAGGGAGAAACAGTCTAGCCTTACTCCTGCAAATTTCTGAGTTTGCCCCTGCGACTTATTTATCATCATCATGAAGCACAATAAGGGGAACTGCCGTCTCTTGAATTCAAAAGGCAGGTAATTGGAAATCAATGGAATATGCGGCACAAATGCTGTTTCTCCCCAAGTCGATCCAGTTAAAATAGTGGCCTCTTACTATATTGTGATGTAGAGCCTTGACATGCAGCCTAGTGCCATTACGGGGTTTGGTGGCTTCAAATTTCTAAGCAACATAACAGGTGTGCCCACACGCAGTATATCGCTATGGTATCGGAGACCCGGTGGATTCAAAATGTTCGAAAATTCCACTGGGTAATGAGCTGCTTTGTCTGTATTTACCACTGTGTCCATTAAAATGTATACCATTTCATCTCCTTCGAATGATTTAAGCAATATGTCATTTTTTTGGGGCCAAAATGGCTTTTTCGTACAACCACTCCATAGGCTTGTCCTGTATGTGGATAAATTTTTGCTATCAGCTCCTGAACTGTAGTCATTAGTGTGCACAACTTGTCCGGGACAGCTATCATGCCACCTGTTTCTAGATAATCACAGTTTCCTAGTTTGAGCAGGGGGTCTGACAACTGACTAGCAGACACTTGACCTATCAAATGTACTCTCATATTTTTGGCAAATTTTAGCACATTAACCGAGGGCCACAAAGATGATCTCTTGAGGTATGCCTTGATTTCACCGGTATGGGTTCCTCTCGGCACCACTGGTAAAGTTTGGCGAAAATTTTCCTGTAAGCAACACTGTAACACCACCTATTAAGTTTTTGTTACTCTTTATGTCCTGCAGAGTTCTATTCAGAGCTTCAATGCCTCTCTTGTGCAACACAATACTTTCATCCCAGACTATGATTTTAGTTTTTTTAATACTTTGGCAAGATTGCTCTGTTTCGAAATGTTGCATTTGGGAGTGTCTACATTTGTCAATGTAGGTGCCAACTTTAAGGCAGTGTACGCAGCCTGACCACCTTCCAGCAGCGTAGCGGCGATCCCAGAATACGCAACAGCTAAGGCGATGCAGCAAGTTCTCGTTACTTTAGCAAGAGCAAGTTGATTAAGTAGGTTTGTCTGGTGCCACCTGGAGCATCTAAGAAGAAAATTTGTCCCTCATTTGCCTTTATACCTGAGGCCTCAAAATAGTTAAGTGCTAGTTAAAAAGTGAGAAAAGTGACTTTTAAAACATCAAAAGTGACAAAAAGTGACACAATAGAAATAATAAGTGATTAGTAAGTGACTAAATATATTAAATGAAAAATATTTATTTATTCTTACGTTATATGTCTAACTCCAACATCTACGTCAACTTTCCTTGATGCGCTATTTTAAAATTTTGTTCTGATAATCTTACAGTAACACTAAAACAATTAACTAGTACAACACCAATTATACAAAACACTTTTATAATTTCCCGAGATTGAATTGATTCAATCACAAGTCTATCCTGAACACTTCCCAAACACCCTATTTTAAAAATTTCGAAAAATAATTCGAGATAATTTTAGACTTTTTCTGATCCACTGAGTGCTAAACTTGGTCAACTTCGCCTCTCTTCTCTGAAGCTTCTTTTTTTTATTTTATTTACACCTTCCAACATAGCCTGGGCCAAACCGATTTCTCCCATCTCTTTCTTCTCTACAGTCTTCTTTAATCTTCCATTTGCATCTTCAAAAAGTGCAACTGCGGTCTTTCTCTTCTGTTTTTCTTCACTCTGCAAAACCTTTAACTTATTCTCAGCACTAGCTATGAGTTTCGTTTCCCCTTTCAGTTTTTGTTTTCTGCCTCAATTTTTTTCTTTTCCAATTCCGCTTTTTTCAGTGCAGCTTCTTCCTTTAAAAGCTTTTGCTGTTGCAGGTGAGCATTGTAGCTGGTTTGTGCAACGCGAGCCAATGCTAAGCGTTCTCTTGTTATTGGAACCAAATCTGGTTGCAGGTGGAACATCTTCATTGCACTCTTAATGGTCATGGCTGCATTAAGTGTTCTTTCTGACATAGAATCTTTACCTTGAGTCAATAAATTAGCTGATACAGAAAAACCTTGCTCTAGGTCAGCATTTCATACGAAAGAGATAATACAGCTTTCCTGACTATGGCCACATTGGGATACTTAACATCTACCATACTCTTCTTCAGAACAAAGATCTGAGCCCAGTAGTCATTAATGCTGATGCCAGTAAAATTTTCCTTTTCATGCTGCAATAACTTCCATTTGTCCAAGAGAATACTTGTATCCAGGGAAATGGGTAGGGTTTTTGCTAGCGTAACTATGCATTGACAGCTGTGCTGTACGGTCTTCTCCTTTGGCAGTAGACAGCAGCAGTTCTTCAAAAGTGGTTTTGATTTTAAAGATGACTCTCTGATGATGTGGGTAGAGCTTCAACGAAGTGACTCTCTGATGATGTGGGTGCAGCTTCAACGAAGTGACTCCTCATTCTGGTATAAAGCTGCAAGTGATATTTCCCATCCAATTGAAAAAAAATGTAACATTCATTAAGTGCATAATCAAAACTTACTCCCAAACTCCATAAAGAATTAAACTATTCCAAAGGAATTTTCAATAATTTGTAATCACTCAAAACTAAAATCTTTAATTGTTACTATGATTTCAAAACAGTAATTTCATCACAGACCTGAAAGGCATTTTATTAAATAGGAAAGATTCTTGTAATCCACAAAGTATTAGGGTTATTGGTAATAGCAAAATTTATCATGCGGGTTACAAAATGATAAATATGGCTAAAAGCTTGTAGTGGTTAATAATAACAATCACCTTAGAAATTTCTGCTGAAATCTCATCTCCAACCTGAATAGTGTTCTGGCTGCAAGATATCTTCACTTACACCAACAACCTGTACATGTTCTGGGGTGCAAAATTTCCTGATTAAAGTCTTTGCAAGAGTTTCCAGTTCATTGTACATAATTTGTTATCATAGGTTCTTCCTTCTGGAAGGCACCAGTAAAACGAGCGAATAAGTTCGCACTAGAACCAACAAAAAGAACTTCAACTTTTATGGTGGATTTCTTCAGTAAGCTTGTGATTCTCTTGCAGCTGTTGCTCTTTCCCACATTGTTTCTCTTCTTGGGCTCGTAGCTCAAGAAGTTTTTACGAGAACCTCCCACTGTTCAATCAAACGGGATGTTGCACTTTCTAAAGTGAGCCACCTTGATGGGATGTGTTTAATGAAGTTGTGCTTTGGGATTGATAGTTCATCTTGTAGCTGTGAATAGTCCTCCCATCATGAAGGTCATCCATAAAAAAAACCATGCACAGCNGGATTGATAGTTCATCTTGTAGCTGTGAATAGTCCTCCCATCATGAAGGTCATCCATAAAAAAAACCATGCACAGCTACCACCAGATCTACTGCATCCTCTCCAAATTTATCAAGCCCGCTCAAAAGTTCGTTGCGAATAATATGCATGTTACATGTGCCAATGTTAACTAGAGATGTTTTGTGGATGGAAACTAATTCTTCATTAATAAGTTGAGCTACTTTCTTATTAACATTAGGGCCATCACTAGCCAACTTCAAAATCTTCTGATGAGATAAATGTGCATTGTCAAGAGCAGCATTTATTTTCTCAACAAGTCCCTCTCCTGTAGCAGAGCCAAGCAAAAATGTTTCCAGATGGTTAGTGACAATCTGCTGCCTATTTTCAGACCAATACTTAACAGCTATCTGCAGTTCCTACTTACCTGTATGGTTTGTAATTTTTATCATAACAGACTGAAAAATATGTATTACCCATGTCTTTCAAAATATTCTTATGAAAGAAGGGACCTATTGCATCTGTTAAGATACTTAAATTTAGTGCTACTAAGAGAAAAATCATTAGGCACACTTTCGTTGAACATACTTTTAATAACATCAGCTATTCTCCCACAAGATGCTGCCAAGTAGTTTGATACAACACATTTTATTACCCACCCAAGCTCTGCAGTATTTGCTACGTCACACACACAGTAAAGGCTTTTGACGCTGTTATCAACTACTTTGCTTGAAGCACTCGAAGTGGGTGGCCACATGCTCACAAATTTCAGCTGACTTTGAGATAATTTATGGCAACATTCATTTTTGTGCCATTCATAATTAGCATGTTGCGAAAGTGCTTGATAACCTTTTGCTGAAATGCTTATTGTAACGCAACACACAATACAAAAAACTTTTGTATCACTGCATTTTTTGGCCCATTCCTTGACAATATATCCATTATCATCATAACTTTGTAGCCACTCACTTCGAAAATGGCACTTCCCCATTAATAAACACACTACCGTTGCTTTCATTTCACGAATCACACAAAACTGCTGTTTAATTCCATCAATTTCATAACTACAAATGATGCGGAAACAAATTTACGAAATCAGTGACTATCAAACTGGGTCTGCAGCTTAAAAAATTATGTATTAAGAATTATACAGTAATTGCGTTCCTCGCATATGGAACTATGTCTTCTGGATTTACAATTTCCAATTCACTGATAATTCTTAAGTCCAACCAATGAAAACTGGCAACAAGCCTGTCCTGTTTACTTTAGTTTCTAACCTAATCTGGAATAACATCCATATTTAAGCAGATCATACTTCAAAGTAGACATTTTTAAGCAGAGAAACTTATTTTAGTACACAATTATAATTAAACATGTGCATAGACACACCTTTTTAATCATTTTTATGCTTACCTTATTGTAATTAATAGTTTCTCACCAACACCAACTGTTTTGCTATCATTTGTTGCCACCACACAAGTTTTTCATAAGATATTAAGTATGATTTCTTTTAACGCTCAAGGAAATCCCAACACTGCACGACCTGCAAGTCCTATTGGAAACCAACACACAAGATAACACTTTTTAGTTCTTCTGTATACCTCATAACGCATAATTTGACTTTTAAATTTTTCTATTGTAAAAACAGCTCACAAGAAAACTGTCACAGATATGCGAGACTATGTAAGAACATGCGCTTGAGATTTTCCGCTGTATCAACTAATTGAACTATACTACAAAGGTGATCCTGGTGAACAAATTGAGAAACGCAGCTGTCTTGATCTATGCAATAAAAACTACTCCGGGCAGATGAATGGGAAAATGCCATGATCTCAACTACATAGAGCGCTCATGGTGTTAGAACCCAGAAACACCGCAATCTTGAGAACTTAAGAGCGCTCAAGGTGGAGAAACTGAGAAACAGCACTTGATGATAATCAAAGTATAGCCGATAAACTTTGGTAATAAGTCCTTGATGTTATGAAACTGTTGATAACCAGCCAACAGTGGATCATCACAACCTTGCAAAAGGTCTAAATAATTAAAGCGAAATAAGTGGCAATAAGTAAGATAAGTGACTATTTTTTACTCTTGCTATACCTGTAATTATTTGATAGTAAACTGACTTTTGCTCATCTGTTAATGAATCCTCATTGTTACTTACAAACCTCTCTATGGCTAGTTTCTCATAGTTAGTTTCCCACATGTACTCTCTGTTTTCTACAGGTTGTGGCCTGCTTGGTTGTGGCAAGCCATACCCTTTTAGAGCACGTTTACCTAATGCTAATGTCGCATCCTCAATTTCAGATAGGAATTTTTTGATATATCTGTTAATTGCTCTATATTGCCTTCTACTTGTCTTTTAATCTGATGTTTAAAGTCTTCTGACAGGTATTTTTGATATTACCCCATAGACTTAATGGATCTGATACCTGTCGAAACACCAACATAACTGTGAAAAGCTCTCGCATCATAAACTGTGATTGACAAAGTGTGGCATCTACCAGTGTTGATCATCTTCAGGCAACTCTAAAGTTTTGCAAGCAGATTGGAAGGTAGGATGTACCACACCATTTACTTTTCTTAATACTTCAAACAATGTTGGGCCCCAAATTTCATGGAGAAACATACGGAGATGGTAGCACATGGGTGTATCATACTCTGCCTAAAGCATGTTCTTTCTTGACACCTGGCCATCCATCGACATCCCTCCTTTTTCACTCCTTTCAAATCTACAATTGTTCCAAATGTAATACGCCGGTACCTTGGGATATAGCAGGCTTTTCACAAAGTTATCTACTTGACATAATTCAAAAAGGGACAGAAGCGTAGATTTCGGTGGACTGATAACTTTATTGGCGAGGTTTCGTTGATTAAAATATACCCTTTAACCATTTTCTAGATGAACAGCAAGGTGGAACAAGGTGAAGAAGCACTTGTGAATCTGTGACCCAAGAATCTGACGTACTGCCTCCGAACTACTTATATACCTTCCCTTTCATATATCTTCACTGCAACTTTTTCATTCTCTAGAGCAAAAGTAGCCTCAACAGACTCTTTATTTACATATTTTTTTATTTCACCGAGTTACAATATTTGACATTGATGTGAGCATTAAAATTTCTTAAAAGGACAGGATTATGAAGAACCACCCAATAGTTGTCAAAATCTACTCCATTTGTGTTTACAGTAAGGCCACCTTCGTCTAGAGAAGGTCTTCTGTACTGCAGGTAGCCGTCGTCACCGGTCTGTGGCACTATAATAATTTTGTGTTATGTATGAGAAGGTTCTTACATTATAGGTTAAAGCTTTTTNCGTCACCGGTCTGTGGCACTATAATAATTTTGTGTTATGTATGAGAAGGTTCTTACATTATAGGTTAAAGCTTTTTAACTTAATTATTCATTTCTTGGAAAATTTTAAGTTTTTTGTTAATAGAGCAGTTTTACTATGGGTTTATTTCTACAGAACTGTAAAACATGTGTTTATTATTTATTTTTTTACAATACTTTCATGGTTTAATACAACCATGCAACATTTTTTTTACATACAAACTTTGACCCACCGTTTCATCCCTTCAGGGGTTGAATTTTGAAAAATCCCTTCTTAGTGGTTGCCTGCATTACGTAATCTGTGTTTCCTCCAAATTTCATGTTTCTAGGACCAGTGGTGGAGGCTGAGTATTGATATGTCATGTCAGTTTTTTCTTTTATAGATATCAACTGTTTATTTTATATGCATATACATGTACTGTATACTTGAACTAATAATAATTTTTTGCATTGATTTGGTGAATTTTAGCTATTAAAATAACATATTTACATTACATTGAAAACTACAATTTAAATATTTTTCTAAATGAAAATCAAGTGCACATATGTGTACTTTATCGTTTCAAATATCATATTATGTAAAAATCACCTAAATTTTCAGGAAATTTAGAAAAAGTAGCAAAAAAATACCAAAATCACCCCATCAAAACTGATGAAATCATGGAAATATTTTCACCAAAAACAGGTGACTCCAAATATAATCAGACAGGGTGCAGGACCTTTAGTTTCTGTAGTGTCCTCAGCAATAGAAAAAATAAACACTTGGCACATTAAACTTTGCCAAGCATTTGAACTTTTAACTTCATGGTGCTGTAATTGATTGGTTTTGTTTACATTCCAAAGCGAAACTAAACAACATTGCTACGTAAAACAAAATTAAACCTTAAAAACTTATCACTGTAAATTCACATACAAAAAATAGAGTTATGACATGCCGTAATATTAACAAGTTTCTTCAAATAAAACCATAATAACAATAGTTTTGGTAAATGTGCACTCGTGTATTCTTTGAACAATTCAATGCTAAGAGGATGTGATTAATGTTTACATTCGTGGTCACATTACACATAAATGTTAATACTTCTTATCAATATATTTCCACAGTATTTCTAAAAGATATTAATATTTGTTAAATAAAACATAAACAAAGGGATGCCATTTTCCTCTGCATGGTTGGCGGCAGTTCTACCCCACATGCGCTCTGCATTCAGTCTATCTGTTTCTCGCACCGTTCCCCTTGAGCCCACTCTAACTACGTTTGTTCACAAGCGGTATATGTTCATTTTTGCAACAGTGATTTTTACATTCCGACTTAAGTGAGCAGATGTAGACTGTTTTAAGCGATGAGCAAAAATTCACTGCATGGCACACAACTGCCAAATCTGAATGTTATATATTATATATAATTTCTTTGAAGTACTTGTCACTACGTTCTTTTAACATAATTTTCAAGAATGTTTTAATGTTGAAGTGTTTTCAGGTAAACTAAGGTATTATTTTAAACAGTATTACCAAAGCTGAACCTAGTATAAAATTAGCATTTAAAATGTATACATTGGCATTTAAACATATTTTGTAGTACGGTAGTTTTTTTTGTTTGTAGGCATCTAAAACATTTAATTATTAGTTTCTTGGAGATTTTGGTACTTCAATAGTTCAGATTTTTAGCAGTACAAGAGGACGATATGTTTTATTTCACTGCTAAAGTGTTTAAGAGGTATACATTTTTTTTTTTTTTGCGGTAACAATCTCATACAGTACAAATGAATTGAATAAACTTAAAAACTGTAGCCTACTATAATAATTTTTTTTACATCCTTCGACTTTGGTTTTTCTTTGAAATCCCTTTGTGTTATGTAAGCTTAACTTTGACTTCATTTCACACATAAAAAAGGCCATGGCAAATACCTAGCCTTCAGTACAAAAATAAATGCCAAATAACTTTCCACACAATTTCCATTCTCACACAGCTTATCTTG
>NQII01019627.1:0-11809 GCA_002778355.1 Clitarchus hookeri | reverse complement strand
ATACATCTAAGAGTTATGGTTGACTTGAACCTTATTGGGGAGGTGTCCCAGAAGGAATATATATATATACTACTAGTGTACATAAACGTAAGCATAGCAATTAGAAGTTACCAATGGTAACGATACAAAACGTGAAATGCAAAGCGTTTCTAACAAGCAAACAGTTTTCCAATATCGCAGACAAAGAAACACGAAAGAACAACATAATTAACGTAATGGTGTCTCTGACTAGGGAGGGTTTATCTCTTCCCACTGCAGCTTAGTATCATGTACGGCCTCCATGTGAATTGTACAGGTCCCTAACACGCCGTGGCATGATTGTAGTCAATGTGTTGATGTCTCCTTCCGGACGAAGGTCCCATTCCATCTGGGCAGCTCTTATGAGATCTGGAAGTGTTTCTGGAGGCTGTGGACGACCATAAGCTGCTGTTGTCAACTTGTTCCAGGCATGTTCAATGCGTTACTACGCTCTCTGTATATCACAACAGAACTACGTAACCCCTGCCACCCAAACAGCCTTATCTCACAATTTTCCAAACGTTTTGTGAGGTGTTTATATCTGTGTGACCGCTTTACTAGAGATTGGTTGTTCAATCTCTAAGTCTTTACTACTGGCCCGAAGTGCCTTTGGAACGAGCCACGCAAGTTGTCTGCGAGTAGCAACATTCAAAATGACGTACAGCATTTTACATCAGCAGTTTAGTCTGCCGCCATTTTGCAGATCTCTACCCATAACCAGCGTCCGAAAACTTTCGCGTTTTTCACGACGTGTGGGATAAACTCCACTATCCTATGTATTTTGGAGCTTCAGTTTTCCTATCGTTGGCTGTTGCCCCAGCGTGTAGTCAGTTTTACTTCGGACCAGGTGGCACGGGATTCGGTGCTTGTTTCATTGCAGGTCTTTTATTGACTCGGAATTCAGCTGGGCGTGCCTAATAAACCGCGATCCAATCGCAAACATAACATNCATTGCAGGTCTTTTATTGACTCGGAATTCAGCTGGGCGTGCCTAATAAACCGCGATCCAATCGCAAACATAACATGCATACCATTTGTTTGGAGTCTAGCTTGTCCTAACATGAATTCGTGAAATTTTCCAGTCTCTACCCATAACTATGGNACATACCATTTGTTTGGAGTCTAGCTTGTCCTAACATGAATTCGTGAAATTTTCCAGTCTCTACCCATAACTATGGCCACCTGTTCTTCTCGAAAAGATTTACGGTCTGGCTAGACTTCAATATCCCACGTACACACTTGCATCTTTGCTTTGGCTATTGGCCGCCTGTGTTTTTGTGAAGACAGTCCGTTACATGAATGAGTCAATCAGAATTAAGTTTCGTCAATACTGACCGTCCGTGATTGGCGGGCAGAAAGAAAAGACGCGTAATAATTCAAATGATCGAACCACGAAAGGTGGTTCTGAACTAAAGTGTTTTGGAACACAACTTGTCCTGAAATATNTAATAATTCAAATGATCGAACCACGAAAGGTGGTTCTGAACTAAAGTGTTTTGGAACACAACTTGTCCTGAAATATTTTCGTGAAAAACAGGTGCCGCAACCATAACTCATGCTTAGAGAACTGCGAAATTCGCGTATTTATTGGAGGCCAGAATATACTTCGAAACGTTATACATTCCTAATGATTTTATTACTGGGCTACAGTTTGCCTGGCACCTCCCGGGTGTATTTTAACCAATAAGAAACAATTAACGACAGCATAGCCCAATCGCGTCCAACCAAGCCCGAAAGGTTAAATGTCACCTGACTTCTGCGGAAGCCAACACACAAATGCCCCTGACTCGAATATATTGTCTATTCGTGGTTTCTTCAAATTTTTAAAATCAAACTTTTGGAAAAAAAAAACCCTAGAATGATGTGCTTGGTTGTTTTCTAAATTTGCCACAAATCACAAGTGTTGTATATGAGTGTGTTAACAAGTGTTTTATACTTGTGTTAACATAAAAATAATTTATTTTTTTATTAAATTACGCTTTTACTTACATTTTATCCATAAATTATTATATTTCAATAATAATAATAATTAATAAAAACAGGGAGAAAACAGGTGGGTTGGTAATGCCTAGTAAGAAATAGTTTTTTATGTAAAATATTATTACAGAGAGTGAGCAGGAATGCGGTGCGGTGTCCCGCGGGTGCAATTTTCTAGGCTCGGATAAGCTTAGTTTGCATGAGGCGGAGGAATATCCTGGAAGTAGAACTTCAGCAGGGCTTCAGAATAATGTGAAGTAACCGTGGGCGGGCCTATACACAGGAAGGTGAAATTAATCGCGCAGCCAGGTAATAACGCGAATTTTGCAGGCCCCTACTCATGCCCAGCGTAAGGTTTTATTTCATACGCGAAGAGCGTGAGCGAGAGAGAGAGAGAGAGTGTGTGTGTGTGTGTGTGTGTGTGCAGATAATGATCGGCGAGTCGGCGGAACCGCGGGTTCGCGGCATGCTGTCGGGCACGCCGTTCATCAGCTACTCGCTGGGCATCCTGCTGGTGTACGCGCTGGGCGCCTGCCTCGAGTGGCACCTGGCGTCGTGGCTGGCCACCGCAGTGCCCTTCGCCGCCCTGCTGGCCTTCTCCTTCCTCCCTGAGAGCCCCGTCTGGCTGGCCCGGCACCACCGCGCCGAGCGAGCGCGCCAGGCCCTCCTCTGGCTGCGCGGCGGCGACGCCGACAAGGTCAGTATGCTATACATACCCAATAATAAACAGCATTGTTCCCACCCTTATGTCTCCTGTAGCATTTTTCTGTTAAATCTGATAATGCACGCAACAATTTCAATTTTTTCCTGTCGAGAGGTTTTTTTACGGTGACAACACCGGTTTTTCCCCTTTCTTTTCTAAGTATAGTAGTTTCGCGTAAAAATTGGAGCACACAGTAGACTTCAATACTATATACACACCTCAGCTGTTGTTACACCTCCGTTGGCTGCTGGTGCCGTGTCCGTCTTTGACCAAGCCACTCAGGACTAAGGAATTCCGACACTGATCCTTCGTGGTTCGTGCGCAAACGGTTTAACATGTGCCAGGACTTTTTTTTTTTTTAGTCAATCAAAGAAGCTGGACGACCCTACGGTGCTTTGGACTGTATCTCGTCTCGAAATCTTTTCCCGAAATATCACCGCCCCTGGCTATAAGTACACTTAGGGAGGTTCTTCTCATGGCCAAAATCTGGCCATGGCAGCCCAATCCCTCTTTGCCGTGATGCATGTCTCCTTGCATGATTTTCCTTTCCTTGTAGGCGTATGGGGCTTAGCCCTCAGACGCGATAAACTCCCGTCCCTACCGCGGGCTCACATAACACTTAGTTTTAGAGTACGTTAGAAAGAAAAACCCCCTTTAAAGGCCGGGCTACGTTGAAACACGTGTGCATGACGAACGTGTACGTATAGAGATGAAAGTAGGCATTCCAAGCACTTTGAGGACTACGCTCGCGTGTAGCCCGAGCAAAAATATTTTGAAAATTTCTCTATCGTTGAAAAGAAAACTAGCATCAGTCGTTGTACTGCCTGTGTTCAACAAGAACTCTACAGCTCTGCGACGATAACTTTCCTGACTACAAACATATTTTTGTTACATCTCCGCAAAAGGACAGGTGTGATTGTAAAACATCTTATACAAATAAAGACATTTGATTGGGACAAAATCAACTCAGCGCCTTGGTGGCTGACGACTAGGGTGGAGCGAAAAAAATTTTTTTCCTTTTACGGTCATGTAATAGTGAANTTTTTTTCCTTTTACGGTCATGTAATAGTGAAAAGTAGGTGCCTTTTAGGCTTAAATTAATTCATGCAAAATATTACTTGAATTAACTAAGAGTACTTAGTTGCCTCCGCAAAGTCATTGCATATTTGAAAAAAAGTGGATTTTTTTCTTAAGTTTGACACCATGTAAATATGTGAAATTTTAATACATACACCTATTATATTTTATTGATATGTTGCAACAACAGCTATTTTCGACACAATACAAAAAAAAAGCCTAATTCTAAGTTATTTACTTCAAATAAACGGAGTGGGGAAGCGCGCGGAGAGACAATTTGACGTCACACGTGTCGTCGCGTCAGTGTGCTATTGTTTGTCGAAGTGAACGGCCGCGCGCCCAGTTACTTAATACATTTGCGCCATTTTGTTGTGTATGAAACATGGAAAGAACTCGGAGTGCATTCAAATGTCCTCTTTTTGGAGATACTCGGGAGATTAAATTGAACGTTCTTCCTACTTATGAAGATGTAATGAAGTACTACGAATGGACGAGACATCAACTAAAATTACAACTGGAAACTGCAAAAGAGCCCACATTTTCAGAAATAGCAGATATTGTGACATCAAGGATTATAAATATATGGCAAACTGCATCTATTCCAACAGTTACAAGCACAAGAGTCGTACAGATGTTGAAAGCATACCATCTAAAGTGCAAAAATCTACTTAAGTCTATCAAGAGACTCTCCCCGGAAGAATTAAAAAGTTTTCGTCAAAACAGTAAGATACTTTTTGATATTGCAGCTTGCAAGTGCAAGAAATTCGCTCAATGTACCTGTACGAAGGATAGAAAGGTCCCTAAACAAGAACAAACCTTTATAACTGATCAGCGGACCTCTCGAAATATGGTAATAGGTGGAATCGACGTAACTGTTACGAAAAAAATGCAAAAGACCTTAACGAGAAGACAGAAACGAGAGAACCGCCCAAGCACATCATTGACTACTAGTTCTACGTCAGCTATTTTAGAACTTAGTACTTCTCCAGTATCGTCGGCGTCCGAAAGGCGTAGCAGTACAGACAGCACCATAAACGTAGGCGTTCCTGAAAAGAAAAGGAAAAAGTCCTCATGCGTGGACTTTCCTACGTTATCCAAAACTTGCGACAGGTATGGAGTGTCAGATAGGGCAGCAGCAGCGATTGCGTCATCACTTTTGTTTGACATTGGGTCAGATGTTGAGGTCATTGACAGACATAAGCTACGAAGAGAGAGAACTAAAACTCGACAAAAGTTATTGGAAGAGGTCACCGTTCCAGAAGTTTCTGCTTTGTACTTTGATGGAAGAAAAGACAAAACTGTGAAAATTATCCAAAAAGGTGGTAAATGCTACAGGAGTATGACTGTTGAGGAGCACATCTCACTAATTCAAGAGCCAGGATCTATTTACTTGGGGTACGTAGTACCTCACGTTGGTTCCGCTAAAGGAATAGAAAATGCCATAACCGAGTTTCTATCAGAAGAAGGCATTGCCGAACATCATCTTATGGCCATCGGTTGTGACGGAACGAATGTAAATACTGGAAAGTATGGCGGTATTATAAGACTGCTTGAAAAAAGGCTACAAAAACCACTACAGTGGATAATTTGTTTACTACATTTGAACGAACTGCCTCTAAGGCACTTGTTTCTCCATCTTGACGGGTGTACTTCGGGACCTAAGTCTTACAGTGGAACATTGGGTAAAGCGCTCGAAACTTGTGAACAATTGCCTATTAAAAAATTTCAACGCATCGAAGGAGAAATGCTTCCAGGAATGGCCCAAGATTTGAGTACAGATCAACAGTACTTGCACAAGATTGTGACAGCTGTACTATCAGGTGATTTCCCTGAAGATCTGGCGAATAAATCTCCAGGCAAAATGTCACATGCCCGTTGGCTTACACGTGCCAACAGAATACTCCGTCTGTATGTGGCAACAGCGACGCCATCGGAAAATTTGATAACTTTAGCTACATTTGTAGTAAAAGTTTATGCTCCATCTTGGTTCCTTATTAAGAATAAACCATCGTGCAAAGATGGTACGCGACATCTTTTCTACATTATTTTAGCCTCCAGATACCTGCCAGAAGACCTGAAAAAGGTAATCGATCCTGTCATTCAACGTAATGGCTATTTTGCACATCCAGAGAGTATTCTACTTGCAATGATTACCGACGAAAAGAAACACATTCGTGAACTGGCAGCCTGTCGCATATTAAAGACACGCAGTATGCCTCAGCCTTCCACACCAAGATTGTTTGAAGTGCCGTCTATAAATTTCAATGCATCAACATATATTGATCTGATAAATTGGCAGGAAATACTAACTGAACCTCCGATTATGAAAATCTTCTCTGACCAAGAAATTCAATATTTCGTACAATCTGGTGGTGAGGGTGAACTGATGTTACGACTTCCGTGCCATACTCAAGCTGTTGAACGGGCTGTGAAGATGACGACAGAAGCTGCCACTGCTCAATGTACTAAAAAAACACGACTAGGGGCCATAAAAGCCAAATTGGAATCGCGAAAGAAAATGCCTAAATTTGAGACAAAGAGAGATTTTCGAGCAAATTGACAATTAAAAAAAAATAATTACCTTGTATTTTTTTTTGTACTTTCGATTAAAGTTTATTAATAAATGTCTGAATTTTATATTGCATATAATTTATACCCTTTTACCATTAATTTAAGCTGAATATTGTGCCACTAAAAATACTGAGATTTTTCAATAAAATCTAAAATTTTGAGGCTAGTGCCGAGGTAGAAGATGTTAACCGAATTAATTAAAAAATAACACTTATTTTACCATTAGTATAAGGCACCGATCCCCCCCTATTACAATTGTAATGTTGTAGAGCACAGTAAGCGTGTCTAATGTCACGTTGGCCACTAGAACGGTAGGGAGTGGGAACGCAGATGCCAATAGAACCGGTGTTCCTTCAGTGGTGGATATAAGCAACTCACTTATATCTTGTCTTGGTTGTCTTGTAAATGTCTGCTGACCCGTTTACTGAGAGTTCAGACAATGTAGAAGTGTTGCATATATTCACGGTTGAATGACCCATCAGTTCTCCCATTTACAATCGTCCTGTTGGTTCACACAACATCGGGTACGCTTACCGTCCAGTACAACGTCCATTACTGACCGGCTCTGTACCAACATAATGCCGACTAGAAACTGGCCAAATCAAATGTTCTTTCGCACCTAGAATAATTTACCATCTATCCTGTTCATTTGAGAAATTTACACTTTTGAGTGTTGCTGATGTAATATTACGTCGCAGAGAACCATATGAAAACTGCTGGGGAAGTAATATTTCTTCGCCTGAGTCTTCAAACAACACGGAAGTTACAATAATACGGCAAACTTTTTACAACTCAGTTAAATCCAGGCGACTTGATATTACGTCGGTAGCACCGAAAGTTTAATGGCACTTTGCATGGCTATAGTGTACGTCGGGACTGTTTACGTGCACGAAAGTACAAGTTTAAGTACAAGAAAGTTATGTTCTCGTGTCTCTAATGTACAGATTTGCTATTCAAGGTATGACTGCTATTCCGGGTTGCGGTATTTTGGAGGCCTGCTTCTATCGTCGTTCACATAACAATCCTGGTATTGCTGTTAATTATTTCAGTGAAATTGATGTTAGTGATATATTATGTTGGAAGACTTTCGCTTTACATGAAAATGTTATAAATCAAACTGCAATTGTATCGATTGCTCAGGCTCCCGTTTCGTATTCAACTAAAAGACCAGCGGATCTGGACCAAATTCAGCAAGGATACCCTTCAGTGCCAAACTTAAAATACTGTGTAGGCCAAAATTAGCTCCAACTTCCCTATTCGGCACAACTCCTCCCCCCTAAAAATAGAATTAATATAATGATAGACGGGTAATGCCGGGTAGGTCAACTATAGCTCTAAATATGAATGCAAGGGGTCAGTGATGAATGTGTGGTGGTCTGCAGGTGAAGAGCGAGCTGGCGGAACTGATGCGCCAGCTGTCAGCGGACGACGGTCGTCGCTCCAGCCTGCGCAACATGGCGAGCAGCCAGAACAGCATCGGCCTCGCGGGCAGCCACAAGATCTTCTCCAGCATCAAGAACTCAATCCCGAGGCCGCGCGCGCTGGTCGCCTACCTCGAGCCGCGCAACCTCAAGCCCTTCCTCATCGTGACGCTGTTCGGGCTGTCGCAGGCCGTCTGCGGCACCTACATGGTCATCTTCTACGCCGTCGACCTGGTGTCGAGGGCCGGCCCTGCCGAGGGCCTGGAGGACCCCCCGCCCTTCGACCCCTTCGCCATGGCCGTGCTGACGGCCGTCGTCAGGCTGGTCTTCGTCTGCGTGGCGTCGGGGCTGCTGTTCGGCGTGGGCCGTCGTGCATTGGCGCTCGTGTCGGGCACCTCCTCTGCGGTGACCGCCTTCTGTCTGGGCGCTCTGCTCTACACGGAGGACCCGTCCGCGTGGGTCGTCGCCGCGCTCCTCCACCTCTTCGTCGCCACCAACACTCTTGGCTTCTTCATCCTCCCCGGGGTGTCCATCGGCGAACTGCTGCCCGCTGCCATCCGCGGCTCCGCCGGTGGCTACATCTTCATGCTCTTCAACGTCTGCCTCTTCGGCATGGCTAAAGTGTTCCCCGCCATGTCCTACCACCTGGGCGGCCACGGCCTATTCTGGTTCTTCAGCGCGTCCACCGTGGTCACGACGATCTTCCTATACCTGTTCCTACCGGAGACGCGCGGCAAGTCGCTGCAGCAGGTCGAAGATTACTTCAAGCAGGACAACATCCTGTGGATCCGCTCTTCGAAAAGTAAATCTGTTAATACCGACGTAAAAACTATGGTGGAATGTTGATGTACTGCGACGAAGAAGTAACAACGCTTTGTGTATCTTATCTGTGAGTATGGGATTGTTTCTACGTCGCTGCAGCAGCTCGAGGATTACCTCAAGCAAGACAACTTCCTTTGTATTCGCTCGTAGAAAACCAAATCTGTAAATGCTGACGTAAAAACTATGGTGGAATGTTAACATTCGACGACGAAGAACTCTAGTGTGTCCTTTCTGTGAGTGCGGGATTGTCTCCATCCAAGACGCCAGAACTGCATTTGTATTTTCATGCAATATAAAAATACTTTGAACATCCGTGTAGGGTTGGACAAATGACAGTACTTACTTCGAATTATTCGTGTACATTAGTTACTACGCATTTTATTGAGTTATTTATTTATTGAACAGTGAGAACAAAGTAGTAATTGCTAGTCATTGTGTAGCATATTTTGTAATGTAATAAAGTTATTTATGATACAAGATTTGCTCCTCATCGCATACTTTTATTTAATCGTATTATTATTCTAATAAACATTATATTATACTAAATATGAGTTCTTAGATTAAAATTCACCCTTACGATCCCTTATCTGCAAAATTATATGTAGCTAACATTAACAGCACTTTTCTAGTCAGTCAAATTTCAAAAACTCACACCATATATTTGCCAGCCATGTCAACAAATATTTCAAGCATTATTTAAAAAGCTGGTATCTTCAAGCCAAATGCGTAGGGAATAAAGAGCAGTACATGATGGCATGGCTGCAGAACATTAAAATTACGAGGATTTGTGATTGATTACTGTGTTGTGACCATGTCCGCTTTAACTTGATTTTTTGTAGAAAAATAACAGCTTACTGACTGTTTTATTCTAATGCTTTTTTTTCAGGTATACAAATATAATGCACAGAACTGAAAATTTTTTTTAATGAAAATTTATTAAAATCTATGTCTAAGTATTAGGCCATACTGTATTCCCAAAGACATGATCGTCAGTAAGTGAGGCACTACAGGTCACACTATTCTCTCTTACACCCTACAGCTATAACTGATTAACAAATACATCATCCCCTATTAAAGTGCAAAAAAAGTGGGATAACTTATTTATTTTCTAACACATGCAGTATTAACAGAATAGTAAGCATTTAAAATTTACGTCTTGTGAAAAATTAATCTTAAAATTTCACGTAAGTTGAGTGTGTGGTTGGCTACAACTAAAAATAGTTTTGATGCTACCAGAATAAGATAAAAAAAATTTATTGGAAATTAATTCAGTGGATTGTCCGTAGTTACACTTTAAATTTCACATTAAAATTCAGTTTTAAAACATTCAAAGTGGAACTCTAACTGCAGGAATACATACTGTTGGATTTCAGAAAGAATGTTTCACAGTATTCTTTACAACGCTGAAGATAAGGCTAACATAATNACATACTGTTGGATTTCAGAAAGAATGTTTCACAGTATTCTTTACAACGCTGAAGATAAGGCTAACATAATTACAATAAAATGTGGTAAAATATATTTTCTGTATATGTTATTTTCGTAAAATACCTGTTTTTATAATGTAATAAATGACCTAAAATTCTCAAAACATAGAATACATTTTGAACATCCTTTACTAATTATGTTTGGAATGATGTACAATATTTAGTATTTGAGGTGAAGATGTTCCACAGTAGGATAAAACGTTTTAGGCAAGTCGTAATTTAGTGCTATAAGAATTATGTAGAGGGATATAAAAAAATATTGAAGTACTGGCGAGCCTACAACATATTCGGTACAATTCAGAAAGAAGCTAAAGCGTGTATGAAAACTCGTAACCCAATGTATTGAATTAGTATTTCAGAAATGCTTGAATAAAAGCCACTACACAACTGACGTAATATTTGGTTCGTTTCCCACCAACTCGCAAATCTACACAAAGATGCACAGCACATAGTTTCAAACGGATGTGACGTTACAACTCGTTTTCACTGTGTTTCTCTAAGCTGGTGCAGATAATTTTGAAGCACTTAATGCACATCAAACTGCACCAGCTTTTTAGGATGTGTAGCGAGTTTAGTATAGTGTAAAAGAAACAAGCGTGTTTTTTTTCAATTAGGTTCATTATTTTGTGGTAAAAAACGCAGATATAGATACAAAAACTTAAACATTTATGAATATAAGTTTGTACGATATCGTACGTCTGTCTCTCTTTGGAAGACGAGTGGGGTGGAGGTGGTGGAGAGAGTTGGGCGACTCTCAACATCGAGGTCTTGAGGCTCGTTGAGGGTGAGAAGATATGGATATGGAGCAGCGCCGGAATGAAGAGGTGGGGGAACAGGAGATCCCCGAGAAAACCCATTGACCAGCGGCATCGTCCGGCACGATTCCCACATGCGAAAATCCGGGAGCGAACCCACCAGGAATCGAACCTGGTTCGCCTCGGTGGAAGGCGAGTAATCTAAACCACTACACCACCGCGGCCCAAGACGAGTGAGAATTCCCGGTGTTTTTCAACCATAAACCGCGGATACGCGCCAAATTATGAGAGTGAAAATAAATTACAAGCGTACGTGTTTATTTTGAAATTTTTAAACTAATTTATTACTGACGTAGTAAGATATTTTGACAGGTTCATCGTGAGCTGAAACTTGTAACACTAATTTGACGCTGTTGCAATTGTGTATTCATGCTGAAGAGTTCTTCGTCATACCATTTTGAAAGCAACAACTTGAAGGGGTGGTGGCGACGTTAGTTTTCTAGGAAGTGGTAGTTGTGTAACTGGTGTGTGTGTGTGTGTGTATATATATATATAGACACACACACACAAACACACTCANTGCGTCCAAGTGTTATTATTAATAGTGTCAAATGAGACAAATTGTTGGGCGCCGTTAAAGAAGAAACTCATGTTGTCACTTTAAAGTAAATAACACACAAAATATACATAACACTGACAAGAAACGCTTAAAATGAAACATGTGAACACAAAACCCTGTAAATTAAAACAAAATGTATCGAGACACAAAACCAGGTAAGAAGATGAGAATAGATTGCGTAACATTTTACTAAATTGGTGCTGAATTTGAAAATACTGAAATTAATGCTTGAAACCTGTTGAACTTTCAAGGGTTTTTCTGCCTTATGAAAATAATGCAAAATGACACCAATAAGAAGCTAAAGTAAAATTAATGTAAGCCTTTCGACCAGGCGAGGATCTAGACTTTCCGGTTGGGAA
>NQII01019623.1:0-11755 GCA_002778355.1 Clitarchus hookeri | reverse complement strand
GCAGCAAGATAATGCTCGTTCCATACAGCTCGCTTCGCCTAACATGTTCTGCGAGATGTGGACACCATTACTTAGCCTGCCAGGTCTCCAGATTTGTCCCCTATTGAACACATACGGAATATGATGGGGTGACGTTTGCACCACCCGGTAAAAACTAGACTTTAGCGTACTATAATTAGATCTAAACAGCTGTCGTATATTTGTGCGAAAGACCACAATATCTAATAATGTAAGTTTAAATAATTACTGTCGCTTTTGGCGTACATTAAACTGAGCTTTTATTGCATAGATGAGACAAATCAGAACCAGTGAAATCAATAGTGCATTTTTGGAACCATAAAGCAACGAATGAAGCTCAGAAAACCTTATAGTACACGATGTACCGACCATGTTTGTTTGTCATCTCGGGGAATGCCTCAGCTGTATCCACATTGCGCAAGTAATGTTATACTAATTTGCTAGTTTTGTAAAGCTCGTTTCATCGTGTTGTTCGATTTGCGAGCTATATCACGCTTAATTCAGCACGAAATTAAGCGTTATGTGAACAAGATCTGATTTATCTAAAATGTAACTCCTAAGATTACAGTTTCGATCCGTGCGTGGTTGTATAAAAGGTTCATCTTCCATCTTCGAGACATTTAGAACTGCGGATATTTTGTGAAATTCGTTTAGGATATTCTGCGTAATTCGTGCAGGACATTTCGTGAAATCGTGCGAGGTAAAGAATTGTATCGGCCATACCACTTCACAAATAAATACGCATACTTCAAAGTTCAATTTTGAATGACTGTCATGAAAACGAAGACGACGAAGATGGCACAGATGTAGATATGTTGATGGTAATGATGACGACTGTTATTATTGTGGTGGTGGCGGTAGTGTTGGTTTTATTGTTGTTATTTATGGTATTATTGTTTATAACGTTGACATTTTTCTAGCCAAAGGCCTATTTTGGGCGCCCAAACTGTACTATATAGTATGATTCTGTGGCGGTTTGCTTTCCAAAGCAGTATCACTTTATTTCGTTTCCAGCATTGTTAGCCATTTTAATGTTTCGTGATGTCAGAAACAGCCATTTGTGTCATGAACGATTCCGTTTCGCTGAGCCTATTAAACTTCAAAGACATTTTAGAAGCGGTCCAATATTCGAATGTTTGATGAAAACTGGAGCCATCAAAGTTTTCCAGACAAATACGGCGGTGTTTATTACGTCTCGGTGTCGTCACAACCTTACAACTTTTTATTTGACCAAACTTACTGGAAGCAGTTTGACAGTGTGGCAGGAGCTTCAGGGCATCGTTTTTCTCCTTTTATGACCCCTGAAGGGCGGGAGCTATAAGGGTTGGACTGGCACGCGCTACAAGAGCGCCATAGAGACTACTCGCAGGGCTCTGAACTGGCGTGCAGTGTTCTCGTAGTGCTGCATGTGCCCATGGCACTATCAGTGGTGACCCTAACATGTTACCGATGAAAAGTCTGTAACAAAGTTCAATACAGGTCCCTATCGTAGTTTAACTCGTGTCCGGATAGTACGTTTTAAGATACGGCAGTCTGAAGAAGCCGATTTTAACTATATTGGAGGGCTCCAAAATAATATTTACAGCATGCGTGGCAACTTTAAAGTGTTATTCCTTCCTCGTCTGTGGCAGATAAACATACTGGGGACAGTGTAATAGTTTCTTAAAAAAAAAATTGGTTGTCTGTAAAGTCGGTTTACTGACGATAGTTGAACGTGACAACGTCTTAACTGGTACCCAGTTTGTAGACAAAGTATTTGGCTTGCTTTGCACGTGAGGTCGACATTTAACTTTGGCTGTGGTTCCTGTTGTTTCTTCTGAAACTTCAAGCCTTACATCGTAACGTTACCGAGCGTTACACTTTTTCATAAGTGACCCCCAGCCGCAACCTAATTTAAGACGTTGTCACGTCAAAAGAAACCTGGATTTACAAACAATCTGCTACAATTGCCGCGTCCCCTGTCCTCAGTCCTCCTCTGCTGTCACTGACGTCGCGAGACTCACACGCAATTTGATGCTACAACAAATGTCCAAAGCTCTCCCAACAAGTAGGTTTCGAAAACTGCCACCCTGTAGTAGTAAATGCTTCACGCCATTTTGTTTTATATTTGTTTGTTTTGATTCACGAGTATTTGGCTGGTATAATTTTGAGATGTTGAATTAAAGGCGATTTGATTATTATTATAGTAGCTTTTTTGGTTATCGGTTATAGGAATATATTTTCTTTATATTCGCAATGCGTTATTTATCCAAAATTAAATTCCTNGCTTTTTTGGTTATCGGTTATAGGAATATATTTTCTTTATATTCGCAATGCGTTATTTATCCAAAATTAAATTCCTTCATTAAAATAAATTTTTCCACAATTTTATATTTTTGAAATTTCGGACTTTTATTGAATAAATTTCGTCTTAACTGCACTGCCGCATGTTTACAATTTTTCTCGCTTGATATCTGCACACTCCACATTCGCCACGATGTCCAAGTTTACAAATGTTTTTGTTTACTATTACAAACAGCGCGCGGATTTCGCTGGTAAATTATTCTTTTCCTTCTATGAAAGACTCGAGGACAGGGGACAACCAATGACAAAAATTAAAAATTAACCAATTTGCTGCGGACTGGGGACAGATGACATGCGAGGACGTGGCTCATGATGTAACATGATCACGTGGGCCAATCAGTGCTCTCGACGTCAGGGAGGACCGAGGACACCCGAGGACAGGAGACGTGGTAATTGTTGCATGGGCATTCAGGCTGTTCCCTGGTTGAGAATTTGGTATAGGGAAATACATGTTAATGAAATCAGATTTTTTAAAGCCAATTTTGAAAATATAAATTTAAAAGACAACCTAAGTGTGAGAAACGATACTCTCAATCTCTGTATCGAGGGGAATATACCTATTTGTTTTTCAGTAAATTTTTAATTAATTATTAAGTTTACTGATTTTTCCCAGGAAACAGGGTATACATTAATGTTACATAAGGCTTAAATAGCAAAGCAGCACGTATTTTCTGCTCAAAAACAGGAACGCCAAAAAAAAAAAACTAATTTAATTATCATGTATTTCTCTATAGCAAATTCTGAACCAGGCTACATACAGCCTCAAGCCCACGGCGGGCGTTTGAACCCAGCCTCGCCCGGTCTTGTTCGGCCGCGTGCTGTCACAGCGGACGTGTCCCCCGGGNCCACGGCGGGCGTTTGAACCCAGCCTCGCCCGGTCTTGTTCGGCCGCGTGCTGTCACAGCGGACGTGTCCCCCGGGCCGCGGGGGCTCGCGCCGTCGACAAGTGACAGACAGAAACTTCCCCGCACCTACCCTCTTGTGACCCACTCAAATTGAATTTACTCGAGCTTCCAGCCAAACTCGTGGCAGTTTCTCTATTCCGTCCCCTCCCCCCTTCTCCAACAAATTCACCATCAAACATCTCCATCCTCCCCTTCTGCCACACGCCGTGTACACTACGTGCGGTCTTCGCTTTGAATTCGACCTTCTGCTCATTCTATTTCCTTTCCGCAGGCGAAGCTGTCCTTGTCCTCCCACGAGAACNTTCGCTTTGAATTCGACCTTCTGCTCATTCTATTTCCTTTCCGCAGGCGAAGCTGTCCTTGTCCTCCCACGAGAACTAAGTTAGACGTAAACCGCGTTCCGAAAACGTTATCTCGTTTTCCAAGCTTCGGTGCGAGAAGCTCTGCCGAGAGAAGTGGATTTTGCCTCCGCTGGTTACCTGCTTCATGCGATTACACTCGCATTCATATCGCGGCGTCGTGTGGAGGCCGCTTTGCGATGCGTATGGCCCTCGCCTTAAGTGCGTATACTCACTCGCACTGATGTTCTCGACACCAGTCTGGCTTACAGCGACACGGTCAAGTTGAGTGTTGAGAGTTTTGGGACCCTCTTAATAATGAGGTCTTAAGACCCGATGAAGGTGACATCAGGTGAGAATGGAGCAGGGCGGGTGAAACGGGAGATCCCCGTGAAACCCCGCCAACCAGCGGAATCGTCCCGCATGATTCCCACTTGCGAAAACCCGTGAGTGGCCCGGCCGGGGATTGAACTCGCCTTGGTGGGAGGCGATCAGTTACACGGTCAAGAAATCCTCAAATTTGAAAATCAGATTTGTTGCTGCAAGGAGAAGCGAGCATTTAATCGATGCCCAAGTCGCTTGGCGCTTATTAAAGTAACTCAGTTTTCGATGAGTTGCATTTCGCTCATTTGGAGAAGTGCCTATCATTATCAGAAATGAGTAAAATAGTGGTTAAAATTATAAGTTTTGGTTTGTACTTGCATTTGTAAAATCGCATCTTTTTTTCTGCCTAAGTTCCAGAACTTGACTCATAATTTGTTATGGAATACTGGGTCGAAGCGACCTTTACCTCCTGCCTATCGTTAAGGAAGCGCTTCATCCCCGACGGCCTCTATCGCGTAATAGGCATTTACATGCAAAATAAAATATTTCGCTGCTTCCGTATTTTTTGTGACATCGCTTTCAAACAAATATTATTTTGCATATTTTGAAACGTACTCGTCTGTGACAGCACCAAAATTCTTATATATTGTTTACAAGGTTATGATACAAAGTATTGGAGCATTCAAAACGTCACAGATTTCAGGTAATAGGTTATATTTTTTGAAAATCTATATTTCAGTCTTGCCTGTGATGAAATGCTTAAAAAATGTTTGGACGCAGACACTCTAGCTAGAGCTCTTTAAATAAAGGAGACATGTAACATTTTGCAATCGAATACTCGTGCTGCAGCGTGCAGCAAGGGCGAGAGTGACGATGACGGAAGCTTGGGAGTGGAGGATGAATGGTGGAGTAGCAGGTTGTGAGAAGTGGGCACAGGTAGAGTGCTTATCTGATCTCGCATCTTTGTGCTGGGAAATCGGCGAACTGCGATTGCGTTCTGAGATTATAAAGGTTTTTGTTTTCAATACAGCCGCAGACATTGACATTAGATAAAATTTTAAATTCATGACATTCATTTGTAATCATCCAATAAGTTTATCAGCATTTAATATACAAAAGGAAATTAACTTCCAACTGAGAATTTCAAAATGCAAGTAGGTAAAACACGGTCAATATATGTGAGTTATTACGTCGTTATGTCAGCATCTATTTTTAAATACATAATGAACCAACAAAGGTAAAATTTACATACTGCAAATGTCGACCTGACGCAGAAACATTACAATGAAGATTCACATGCATGCACTTCTCTTGCGCGGAATTAATCTCACACATATTGTACACTAGCACTGAGTTACACTAGCCTGCCTTTTAGTATGAGCCAGCACCTAACCCAACCTCTTCACCATATGGTGTTTACGTTATAATCAAATCTTTTGTTTGCTTCGACAAAAATTATATGAGCACACGAAAATTTCCAGCACTGAAAATTACAAGCAAACTCTTTGATGAAAACCTTATCGCTCCATTCGAAAATTTAGTGCTTCAAGTTTATTTTTAAAAAATTGCTATTTGTGTCTTGATTGTGGACTTTTCACCCTCTTCCGCCTCCTCTGTGCAGTTTTGGAAGATAAAGCATTGTTTCATTTCATCGGTAAGCTCACACATGAAACACATAGAACTAATAAAAGAATGCCCGAGGGGCGTACCCGAGTTCGTGAGGGATGAAGGTTTAAAAAAAAATTAAATAACTAAATTTAATAATTATATTTATTCTGAACCCTACAAACAGTCAAACATTTGTTATTTACCAGCCTGAGCATCATATTAACTCTTATTATTCTTATTGAGCGCAATATTTAATTACTATCACCATTTCAATTAAAGTATTTATCAGTCTTTACGCTTGCTAATGTCCCTTAAACGGCTCCAATGATTTCCACACATTTAGTTAAAACTGTATATTTCCATCGTCACGAAAATATTTTCACTCGCGCATCCAGTCCACAGTCCCCCAAATCAGTCCCACTCTTCGCTGCACACAAGCTCGTCGGCGCACTTTCGCAGATCGCTGCAGTCGTCTCTCGCCGTTCCGGAATCGCCTAACAATCGCTTAAGGTCGCACGAGATACCAAATTCTCGGCTCTTAATCACTCTCTCCTCAGAGGCCCGCATGTGGTATTTGTATTTGAGGTAGGTGCCGTCTAAAACGTTCTCGGCAATCCAAGTTGTTCTGGGAAAAGTAATGGTGATGACGACGACATTCTGCGTGATATCCTGCGTGATAAATGGAGAAATATGAGCTTCTCAAAGTCAGAGAGGCGCAAGCTGCAATAAGTTTATCGGCGTGTGCGGCAGCATCTTGTATGATAGGATGCACACTTTGTCTAACATTATAAACGTGTCCTCCAGCTATCGGTGCCTTCCCACGCGAAGGAAAAACCAGGCAGCGACTTTCAACACTGCCCCCTCCTCAAGTATGTTCGTCCCGAACAGACATTGCAACATCCGGACCTTCGTAGTGTGCCAGACGGTCGATGTGGACAATCTTCGGCTTCGCCCGAGAGCCTTGACAACAAATCCGAAATACCACATCATTGATCTTCTTCAGAATCATGTAGGGGTTTTTGCAACATTACTATAGCTCCGGGCAGTACCCTTTTCGCCTCTGGGGGTTGTACAGCCACACCAGTTGTCCTTCTTGAAATTCCTCGCCCGACATTCTCCTATCATACCGCATCTTCATTCTGTCACTATATATTCTGAGGTGCTGTCGAGAAAATTAATGAATGACAACGAATGCCAATGTAATTCACTGGTGTAATCAGGGGCTTCAGCTTCCTCTTCTGTCGGTCAGCCAAACAGCAGGTCACTGGGGAGGCGTAGTTCTCTTCCAAACAGCATCCTTGAGGGTGCTACCCATATGGATTCATGAACTGCTGAGCAGTAAGCCAGAAGAAACAATGACACCTTTATTTCCCAGTCCTTTTGGTGGTCTGCCAAATAGATCGACAGGTTGCTCAAGAGTGCCGTTGAGCCTCTCGACCATTCCATCCGACTGAGGGTGTAAGGCCGTAGTCCTAGTCTTTTTCAACCATGTCACCTCCTGGATGACCGCAGCTTCAAAGTTTTTTCTCTAATCAGAATAGAGTTCTTGTGACACCCGAAACCATGAGAAGATATGTTCTATGAGCATTATATTTGTAGAGGTGACATTGTTCCCTTATCCTAGGGCCCTTCCTTACAGTGCAGGTGTCGCACATTCAGCACCACTTTTCAACATCCTCCCGACATTGAAGCCAGTAGAATTTCATTCTAACCCTGTCGAGGGTCTTATTAACACCAAACCGCCCACTGGCTGACATATTATGCAGTTCTTTTAAGACCTCTGGAACCCTGAATTCTGGAAGGACCAACTGTAAACTTGTGTGTCTTCCATTATTAATTTCCCAGTTTCTGTAAAGTACACCATTCTTCAGTTTGAGATAATTCCATTGTGCCCAGTATCTTTTGACTGCTGCGATCACGCGAGATATATCTTACCATTTTGGCCGTCAGCCAGGTTCTTTCGACTTTAATAATGGCTGCAAAGTGAGATCATAAAGCTTATATTTCCTAATACCCTCATAACTCCAGGTGGGTGACCCATCACAAGATAAAGTACCTTGAATTCTTGTTCCCCGTACCTTCGGCGATGCACCACTCTTTTGTTCCTACATTCGCAATGACGACAAAATGGCTCACACGGCCTAGACAGTGCATCTGCGTTGTTGTGAAGACTTCCAGTTCTATGCTGTATTTCAAAGTTATATTCTTAAAGATGCTGTGACCACAGGCCTATTCGGACTTCGGGGTTCTTGAAATTTCGTAGCCAATATAATGAAGCATGGTCGGTTATTAGAATAAAATGTCTGCCATAAAGGTAGGGGTGGAAGTGTGAAATTGTCTTCACCGGGGCCAGAAGCCACTGCGTGTAAAACAGTAATTTTTCTCAGGCTTATGCAATACCATACTGAAGTATTCTAGTGGTCTTTCCTTCCCGTCTTCATCCTCAAAAAACTCAGCTCCAATACTTCCATCACTAGCATCAGTGTCAAAAATGAATACACCCTCATTTTTCGGGAAACCCAGGACTGGAGGAAATATCAAAATTTTCTTTAATTTACTAAAAGCATCTTCACACTTAGTGGTCCAATGAAATCTCCTTTTCGCCTCATTGAGTTTATGTAGTATCTTGGTAATCGTGGCGAACCCAGGTACAAATCAAGCAGTAGGCACATAATCCTATAAAACTCCGCACGTCGGTTTTGTCAGTTGGTGTCAGCCAATTTTTTATCGCTTTGGTCTTCTCTGTATCTGTTTCAAACCCATGGGCTAATACTACATGTCCAAAGAAATTTTTTTTTTAACATGTGGCAATTCTTGGAAACCAGTTTCAAGTTGGCTGCGGCCTTTTTCAAGAATACAGAGTCTAGGCATGATATGTGCTCTTCAAATGTCCACCCTGTCACAAAAATGTAATCTAGGTAAACCTGAAATATATCTTTAGGTAGGACTTTTTCCATCAGGCATTTGAAGGTGGAAGGGGCATTACATAGCCCAAAATGCATAACTTTGAACAGCCAGGTTCCTTTCCTTTAGACATAAAATTGAGTTTTCTCTTGGTTATCTGGGGCCACCTCGCACTATCAGTACCCACTCTTTATGTTTAAAGTAGAAAACCACTGCGAACCTACTAAGCTATTCAATTTGTCATCTATCTTTGGAAATGGATGAGTGTTTTGTGGCATTATTAAGCTTGCTATAATCTACACAGAACCTCAGGAGCAATCTTTCTTCTTAACAAGAACAATGGGGAATGACCATGGACTAATTGATGTTTCTATCACATCTAACTCGCTCATTTCCTTCAAAATTCCATCAACTGCCTCATGCGAAGCTAGTGTCAGTCGTTTTGGTGACCGCAGTATGGCCCTAGCATCTCGTGTATCTATGTGGTGGCCGGTCACTTTAGACCATCCATGGTTATTTGGGCCATACGAGAAGGCATCCCTATTTCGCTGCAGTATCTGAGAGACAGCATTCTTCTGTCGCCAGTTAAGATTTTATTTGGTTTTTACTATCATTACTTCTGGTAAATGACATTCTATTTGTTTTACTCTCTAATCTTCTAGATCATATGGATATACCTGTGTGACCTGCTTGCTAACACCTATCATGGCCCCCTCCTCAATACGAATGGTACTATCGGACCAAATTTATCATTCTAAATGGAAAACTGTCAGAATTAGAAGAGACCAAAGTCGTTGTTACAACGACTTTATCTGGCAGGATGCCAATCCTCTCTGCTGGTCCAATTAAACCCAAACCCCTGACAATTTTCCTTGACACCTGCCTGTAATGGTAATTTCACTAGAAGCGAGCAGCACAGTGGGTTGACCACATACAACTGGGCAGCTAACTGAGGAGGAGAAATTATGCAGTGTCGACACCACCAACCCTGTACTGCCTACCAGTAGCACACCAAGTTGAGTATCGATACAGCACTCCAGCCTACTTACATTGACGCGTGGCGCATATAGTCAGTAGAGAATGTCGCTGCCATAATCCCCCTCCCCAGCCATATTATCCTCCCCGCGAGCGCCTACAAGTTGACACGCGTTGCGGGACATGTGGACAGCCAGGACAGGTCAACCCAGACGACGGATCGCAGTTACATGTGTCAAGGTTGTGCCGAGTAAGAGCTGGCATATCGCTGAAGCACCCGGAAGGAGCTACGTAAATACGTAGGAAAGCGGGTGAAATTGCATACGTCACATTAAAGTAAAATAAAATACTATGGCAGAGTCGAGGAGCAGGGGAGCGACAAGGTCGACACTGCTACATACCGATGGAAACAGATGTAAAAAACAAAATGTAAAGGAAACAAGTTATACGCACTTACCAACCAGCGCATATTGCACAAGCCTCGAGCATTGGACGTCATGTTAGATTATACTAATCAAGATCAGGCAGCCCTGGCTAGTACGGCAGAATAACACATGATTTCCTTACGAACCGATCGGAATTCAGATTACAGACAACACTCACAACTCACATCAATAGCGGTGGAACGTGTCCACCCTATCCGCCATTGTGTGATCAACTATCATCTCGAGAATCTGTAATGTAACCAGCTGGTCGACCGACAATGTAGGCACTCTAATTTGCCCCGCTCGCAATTGCAAGAACAGTTATGGGAACACTCTGAGAAAATCCATTTGCCTCACTCACAATAGCAGTAACCATGACAACAAGCAACCTTGACCTTGGATGACATGCGACCTTGACTTTGAACTTTAGCCACCATCTCGGAACAAAATATACTGCTTAAAACAAAAAAGAATTCGCAATTTATTTTACAAAATTTTTAAATCACAGAAAAAATTGCAAGACTTTGGCGACTGAAGATAGGGGCATGCCTCCGTCTTCATCTTCGTCTAAGACGAAGCCAAGATCAAGCCAAGGCCAAACCTCTCGAGTGCATGCATAGCCGTGATGCACGATCGTGAAGCACTCTGTAAAAATATTTTGCACTTTTACAAGAAAAATGCGAAACCAGTTGCCAAGAAACTGAAGGATTTCTTGTAAGATCTACAAAACGTATATTTATAGAATTACAAATTTACCCGTGTATTTCAACTTACATGAATAAAAAATGTAAATATAATTTTTTTTTTACAAAAACGCAATGAATAAATNAAAAAAAAAAAAAAAGTACGCCGTCAGCACAAGGATTTGATACCACGTCTCTTGCGTTTCTTTATCGCACCTTTAGCCACATGACCAACTTCCCTTACGCGGTATAGAGTTATTTTTACAGTCTATACGGTTCGGTACTGACTAAAAAAAAAAAGAGCATAAGTTGTCTTTATTGATTCATTAAGATTATTTCAGTTGTTTTAGTGTTTCGCGTTTTTTACGCTTATATTATGTATCTTTTTGCACTTTACGTCACCCCTAGTTTTTGTACAAGCATCTAAATATGGTGTTATGTTGTCGAGTGTCCACCATTTCATCTGAGCTCGTAGATACGTGTCACTGTAGTACACACATTTCTTGAGTTCTATTACAAACACGGCTCTTGTAATTTTACAAACGAGCAATTTTAAAAGATAAGTTTTTGTACTGTTACAAATGTTTGTAAAATTACAAACAATTTTTCAGTACATATTACAAGAAAAAATTTACAGCGCACTTGGAGCTCATGTTCAGACTCTGAAGTCAGTCATATAACTCTTCAGTAACTCTCCCAAGATTTCCGCTACTTATCCACAATGTTGTTTACAAAAGAGGAAGTCTCAACCTTTCTAGGCCTAAGGTAAGATGTAGATATGCTTCTCTCCACTCTAAGATGCGGTGCCGATTTGTGATTCCAGTACGTCGGCGCTACCTGTGCTTGTGTTATACTTGGTAGTGCATCTATAACGTGTGTCATTACGTCAGTGATTCTGATACACATCATTGTTAAGTCTTTGTTACGTCGGCGATGCTGGAATCTCATCATCTTGGTGGTGCCGACAGGTCCTGCCTGCGTTGTGCCATGTTCTGAGGTACTTCCATTGTCACACTTTCAAATCACACGATCAGCGGGGCCACGGTGGTGTCATGGTTAGACTACACGCCTCCCACCGAGGCGAACTGGGTTCGGTTCTCCAGCGGGGTCACTCCTGGATTTTCGCATGTGGGAATCGTGCCGGACGATGCCGCTGGTCGGCTGGTTTTATCGGTGATCTTCCGTTTCCGCCGCACTTTCATTCGGGCGCTGCTCATAATTTCTCACTTCAC
>NQII01019621.1:1693-11962 GCA_002778355.1 Clitarchus hookeri | reverse complement strand
CTCCATCAGCTCAATTTACCGACCCTGTAAGTTTAATTACTCTTGTAAGTTCTCGAGCCATTCTTGGCCTTTTTGCATAGTTAGGTCCGCTTTAATTTTCATCGCATACATGTAACTTTGTATACTATTCGACAATACAATTTACTTGAATTAACCGAAACATGAGAGTTCTCATTTTTGTGTTGTATCCCGGGCTCTGGACCTATCCAGTCATCGACGCCTCAAGGTCAAAAGGTAAAATTAAGGTGTGCTGTGGAGCCTGAATTCTTCGGCTATATATTAAANGTGGAGCCTGAATTCTTCGGCTATATATTAAGTTTTCCTGTAAATTTGTACAGTATGTATCAGGGGATACAGCCACATAGTCATTTGGTCCACAATCCGGAGAACTGTGATTTCGTGCCCTCCCAGTGAGCTGGCACCAATTATATTCAATATAGGAATATTGTGTAATATTCTGAATTTTCTTAACATATTCGGCGGATGATGTCCGCATTACTGTCCCCGACTGCTCGGGTAACGTTAAATTTGTAGTAAATCCGAAATTGTGTTTACCGCAAGGCACCATTATTGGCCGCACGGACAATTGGTCGTAATGTCGTAGCAACTCGCGCCACGAGATACGATTTAACGCACCACCAAGTGGCATCAACTGGCCTGTACGCCGCAGCTGAAGTCCCCTAAGTGCGCAACATTTTTATATACATATCGCCTAACTTCATTTCATTAAAAACTACAGTCAGGGGTGGGTTTTATTGTTTTAAGAGCAATCAAGCATGGCAACTCACAGTCCTTTGCCCAGGTGGCATCGTCCATCCCTTCAGGAGACAGCCACCTGGAAACGCTAGCCAGTGAAAAACAAACACGTCAAAGGAAATGTAATACAATCACTTTTAAAAAAAAGTGCAATAGTGTATTCAATTGGTATTTATAAGAGAGTAATTGTGTGTTCATAAAGGTAGACCGCCTATATAGGCCTCCATCATAATAACATTTAATTTATTGCAGTGACACTCCCCATCAACGTCACATCAACAACCTTAACATAAATGTGTTAATCAACAGGGGTGTTGCCAATGTGTTTAATTTAATTTCTATAATTTTTCATCATTGCAATAATGTTACATTGTGCTTATGTCATGTTTTACCACTTGGCATTTGACGCCGGTTCACGCCACTTGTGAAGGAAGCCGACGCCACTCGTTCAGTTCGTCTCAGCACCAGAGCCCGGTCGATAGAGTGGTCTTCTGCTCCACTAGTACCCTTGGTACCGTAATTTAGGCTATCACTTCATTGCAATAATAACTTTAGTTACCAGAAAATTTGATTTCTTTCTTTTCTCTACCGAGGGGAGTACCACCTGTATTCTCACAAGAGAGCTTAACACTACCGCGTATCCTCATAACACCACCTTGACTTAGGTAATTTTCATGCAAAGGTCACCGGTAGGCCATAAGTGAATGGCCCGTTTCTTTTAATATTCACATGTCCACTTCTTGAACATGTAATCAAGTATGTGAGTAAAGAGCTTTACAAAATTCAGTGAGTTTTGATTCATTGTCCTCCGGGAGACACATGGTGGTACACTCTTTGTAGTACCACCCACAGTCTTTCTAGTATAAATCAAGCATACGAGACGGCCTACAGTCTTGTCATAAGGCCAATGTGTGTACGTAGTGTAAGATTATGTGCGTGAAAACTTCATCTTCAAACTGATGGAGGCATCCATGACCCCCTAACCGGTGGACCGAACGACACACATCATTAACATTCCGCTGTGTTATGGAGCCGGGCTATTCTACACTCCAACAGTCCTGGCTCACCTCGACCATGTCAGTGTTTTCAGTGAAATGTGTGTTTAATTGGCACGTGGAGTGGCCTTACATCTCCGTTTTTAGCTAACTTCATACTAACATATCTCTTCCCCTCACAACGGGCACCCTTGTCAGTACTGGACCGACCACGACTGCCGACGGCTAGCAGTGTATCTTACTGCAATTAATATCCCTGAAATTGAGACACACAGGATCGGGAGAACAGCCTAGCCACTTGGATGTCTCGGCCACGACCCACAACAGCAGAGCAGCTGGTAAGAAATCAACAAGACATCTCTGGTGAGTTTTTCCCACCAGAACTTTGCACGAGTAACAGTGGAGCAGCGACAGCCATGTCATTCTCAAATCCCGACCTAACATCACAGTGATACATTGCGAAACGCCCAAAGAGCAAAAGGTATATTGAGGTAGAGGTTATCCAGGGCTGGTTGAGTGTTAGATTGCCCGGCGCCATAACCCAGTGGAGTTTTAATAATGATGGTCGTTTAGTCGACGGCTCAGGGGGCCCTGGATGTCCTCAGTGAGTTTGTTGATGATGTTATGTACTTACTGTTGCACTATTTATATTTTATGACTATACTGGAGGCTGCCTCGTAAGCCTGAAATATACTATGGAATTGTGGGTGATACTACAAAGGGTGTAGTAACCTACAATTAATTGACACAAACTGAATTTTGTAAAGATGTTGATTTTCTGTGCTTAACTACATATGAATAATGCAAGAAAACGGATCAAGAACATAGGGCCTACCGGTGACCTCAGTGTGAAATAAATGTGGTATTATGTTGATATGCGGCAGCATTAACCTCTCTGGTGAGAGTGCGGGTGACTGACCCCTCAGTACAGTTTAAATATAAATCAAATCTTCCAGATAATAAATGTTAATATTGCAGTGAAATAATTACAGTCCCAATGATGGTACCAAGAGTCTCGCGTAGCGGGCGTCAAACGCCGCTAGTTTGGTCCGAGTGTTCAGACGAACTTGCCGAGTGACCCCGGTTTCTGTCATGACTGACAAGAATCGAAGTCAAACGGTGAATGATGAAACATAATATGAACACTATGTGATATGATTGCAATGGTGAAAAATTGTATAAGTTAGAGGAACACTTTGTTCCACCCTCGTTTATTAACAAATGTCTGTTAAAATTGAAGTTGTGAGATTTACGAGGCGTGTCACCACATAATTACGTGTTACAAGCATGGAGGCCTTTATAGGCAATCTCCCTTTTTGAAAATATAATTTATCTTTTATGATTACACACTATATACATTATTATGTTTCTCGTAGTAAGTGTCTGAATTTCACTACCTGTGACGTGTCTGAATTTCACTGGCTAGTGTTGCCAGGTGGCTGTCTCCTAAAGGTATGGATAGGTCCACTTGGGTAAAGTGGTATGGAATGCCATGCTCGATTGCTGTTAACACAATAAACCCTCTTCCCCTCAGACTGTAGCTGACTGCTGGCACATGGGGGGATTAATCTCTTCAGCTTCGGTCTACAAGCCAGTTCGATGCCACTTGGTGGTGCGTCATGTCGTTGCGAGGTGCTACGAAGGAACGACGAATTGCCAATGCACCTAATGACAATGGTTTTGGGGTAAGCACTGATTCTGATCGTCTACCCATTTAATAAAAGACTTACCTCATGTAATAAATGAGTAGGGCGGTTTCTTGAGTTACGTCATCCTTGTCTGCAAGAAGGTGCACATTCCAGTCTTGTTATCCTGGACTACACACTCTTGGCCTGATATAGTTGGTGTGGCCCGATGTAGCGGGTGTAGTTGTTGTAATTGCGGTAGTTAGTGTAGATATTGGTACTCGTGGTTCGCGTAAGGTGGGTAGAAGGAAAGTTAGGATAACTCATTTTAGATGTGAAGACGAGATGGAATTCGACCTATTACACGATCGCAAGGTACATTGAAATGACTGATTTAATTTTTCCCATTATAATAAAAGACCCAAAAGCACCACTTGTCAGTGGTTCTCGGAAATGGATAACATTAAAGAACTCGTGGAACTTCTTAAACCTCTTGAGTGTATGACATTGGAAGTTTCTGGAGGGCAGTACGTAAAAATTTCGAACAATGTTCCCCTCATCAGATGCTGTCTGAGCAAAATTAAATCAGTGGCCCTAACAAGGAAAACATTAAAGCAGCCCAGACAACCCTTTTTTTAGCACAATCATGCCATCAGAGCATTTGTAAATAAAATGAATGCAAGGTTCAAAAATTTAAGTTTTACGAACTCTGTGGATTTTGGAGCTGCTATGTCCCATTTGAAATGTGTGATAAACGCATCAAAATCCTCCAGTGATTGTTGATGGGCTGCAGCATGTATGCGGAGAAGGTGGTTGCCCCCTCCACTAACTGTGCATGCCTGGTTGTGCTGATGGCATGACCACTTAAGGTGGCAGGGAGGGGTGGAGTTCTCCTCCTCTGCCATCCTATTTTAGTTGCTGCTGCTGTGGGCACGTGGACACCTTCATGTCTGGGGTGATGGTGAGGGGAAAGGAATGTGCCTTGCAGTCAATCTGTTTAGGCCTGATACACTCCCCCCCATTGCTGTGCTGGGCATCCCACAATGCGGTGTCAGCCTTTTAGTGACGCCTCAAAGGCATCGCGGCGCAGCTGGGTATGGAGCTTACGTGTGGGGAGGTCTCCCACCCACAGGTATCCTCGGTAGCTCGCTATAGCAGACGTCTTCTGAGTTGGGCGAAGCTGACCTGGTCGGGTCTGCAAGTGGTGCTGCTGCTGTGTTTGTGTTGTTTGGTGGGGGCGAATCTCCACTGGGCTCCCCAGTTTCAACTGTGTCCCTTATGGGCGTCAAGACGCTGGTCATCACAGGTGCAAAGAAACGTAGTGTTGGTACTGGATGTTCCCGATTGGTTGCTTGGGGCAGCTAGTGTAGTTGCTCTGTGGTTACTTTGGACACTCTCTTGTCCGGGCGGCATCTGGCACCTCGGCGCTGGCCTCTTCTATGGCCAAGCAGATGTCGTCATGTTGAATGACGACTTTCCTCCTGCTGCTTACCTTTTCCAGGTAGGTGGTGTACCCTAGCATTTCTATTTTGTGTTTAACCTGCTCCACTTCGGGGCAAATCCTGCACAATAATTTTTCCAGCTGCTGGAGACCTGATGTTTGTGGACATACACCAGTTGCCCATGTGTTAACTTTCATGACGAGCGCATGGTAGATGGCATCCACCTCGCTATTTAGTGGGTTGGTGTTGGCAGGCAGCCGTAGGTCGGCCTCACGGTGCTTTCACCAGGCTGTGCTTTCCTCAGCTATGCCTGCGCTCTCTCTATGCCATTCAACGAACTCTCCAGGCAGCAGTAGTTATTGGCCTTGTAGGATTGCAGCCAGTTATCGGCTCATGAGTGCATGCATAATTAATTAGACACATGTTTCTTAACTCCAGCAGTGGAACGCTTGAACTCTTAACTGCACATGCCAAAATTGATATAGCAAATTAATGTAAATTTAAATATTCATTAAAATACTTTTTAATGAAGGCAAAGATATGCTCTGTGTTTTCTAAAGTGTTCTGTGTGTACGTATTATTTTCAGGCAACAGCAAAGACTTTTATCAAAAATATTGCTATAAAAATTTTGCCACATAATTTTTATCAGTTTTGTGCATGTTAATGTAAACCTTAAATCGAGATTCATAATGTGCAATGTATTTCCCAATAATATATGTTTCATTTCATCCATCTCATTTTTGTAAAGGATTATTCTATTTTTGCGGGTGCTGGTGAACTCCAGTTACCTGTACCATTCCACCCCCGCATTAGTCTGAGAGTTGCGGTCATCAGGGCAGGTCGCATCACATGGCTTGGGGGTGAATCAACTTTTGAACTCTAGTCGGATAACTGCAATAGACTTAAAGTAATTTTGGTACCTTTTTATTAGCTTTATCATGCACCCCCGAGTATGTGTCCCTTTCTGAGAAGACTCACAAACCCTCTGGCATAATCCACCACCTAATTAATTTGTCGTGTCCGCCGACCCTGTTGTGTTCAGCTTGGGCCAGTTTAGGGCCTCGTGCCACATGCCTACTGTGCCATATCACATATCGCCCTGTACTTAAAACTGCTACCAACACCAACCACCACAATCAACTGCCTTTTGTGGAAGGGGCTATAAAACCCCTGCCACACTGTAAATTTTTTCGTTTTTAACTTTATTTGACAATAACATTTGAAGACAAACTATGGCCATCAAATTTTTCCTTCCAACAAATTGTATCCAATTATTTCTTCATCTGTTTGAAAATGAGCCGCACTTTCAATTTTTTTTTTTTTACCGGGAGACTGTTTTGATATATTATTTAATCTTAACAGGATAATCAAATACAACAACTTTATACAATATACGCTATCAGTTATTTTTAAATCTAATTTTCAATTACAGTGTTTTTCGATGGTGCCCATCAGATCACATGCGAAAATTAAATAGAAATATAATGTAAAATGCACAAAGATGTATTTCCTTAGAGGCCCTATCACACACTCAAATTTTTCCATCAAACTGATTAAATTAAGTTTGGTCAAATAAATTTGGACATTTATGAAATCATCGAAACGTAATAAACTCCTTAATTTTTGTCTGAGAACCTTGAATGCCTTGAGTTTCAATAAAATATTTGAAGATTTGATTATTTATAAAATTTATTTGAAGTTTGGCGGTGTCAGCCAATCACTATTGTGCACGACAAAAATGGACAACAAGGAACATTAAAATAACGAATAACTGATGGAAACGGAGCAGGTAATGAATATAATTAATTTATGTAGAAGCTGTGTGGGCATGACTGCTGGTTTAATAGTTTAAGTGAATATTGCATATAATATTTCGAACAGAGGCATTAAATTTCATGTGCAGGAACATCTCTGATAAATAAATCATGAATAAGTGAAAATAAATTATAACACTCTAACGTTACTGAGCGGTCAGGGATAGTAATGCGGACATTGTCCACCGACTATGTTAAGAATATTGTATAATATTCCTATTTCAAATATAATAGATGGCAGCTCTTTGGATGAGCACGAAGTCACAGTTCTCAGTATCGTGGGCCGAACGACCACATGGCTGTATCCCCTGACACACACTATACAAATTTACAGGAAAACATAATATATAGCCAGGGTATTCAGGCTCCCCAGCACTGCTTAGTATTACCTCATACATGAAGGATGCATCTTTGAGGCATCGATTACTTCCTGGATAGGGCCAGGACACTAAATACAACCCTAAATGAGAACTCACAAGTTTCGGTTAACTCAAGTAAATTGTATTGCCGAATAGTGTATACAGTTACATTTATACAATGCAAATTAAAGCGGATCTGTCTCACAAGGCCTCCCGGTGGTCGTTACTGTACAAAAAGGCCAAGAATCGCGCAAAAACTTACAAGATAAATTAAACCTCCGGGGTCTGTNCCGGTGGTCGTTACTGTACAAAAAGGCCAAGAATCGCGCAAAAACTTACAAGATAAATTAAACCTCCGGGGTCTGTAAATTGAGTTGAAGGAGGGGTGCTGCGTACGTGGGGACGACTGTTGGTAAACTAAATAAAAGTTCCAGTAAATTTTGTAAATCTATTGCAGCTATGTGTTGAGAACAAAGTATGAAAGCCCTTTGCGGCGCGACACACATGCAGCACCCAAGACCCGTGGAATAAGACTGCCGGAGATGGCGAAAGCGATAGGCCTCCTTGGCGAGAGCTCGCTACACTCAGGGAGATAATTTAATTAACTGACCTCATTTACATTGAACTTGAAACATGTACACGTAAAACACTGAAACGTTCTGAGTGAGTTTTCTTAATCCTGTAGAGAGTTTAGAGTTCTTAATGAAGAACTAATTTCAATGCAAAACATGATAATGTGGTACCTTGAAGTGCACATGGAAAATTTAGGTCTGTTAAGTTTTGGGTAGTCTACGCCTGGAATGGTCAGGTTGAAAAAAAGACTAATTATTTCCTACGTAACTAATTAGCTTGATTATACACACAATTGCACTTGGAAAATTATAAAGAACACTTCAAATAGCCTAGTCTTGCTACTTTANATTAGCTTGATTATACACACAATTGCACTTGGAAAATTATAAAGAACACTTCAAATAGCCTAGTCTTGCTACTTTAAACTTCATTAAATACGTGCGTGGCGGGCATTTATTCTGACATTACTTCGCTATACCCTAAGGGTGAATTTCACCAACATTTGACATTTGTACCGATTTTGTCGTTTGGTACTAGGTACCAGACTTTTTTTCATCATGGTATTCTAATTACAAGTTTTTTGTTGATCACAGAATTTTACTTAAATTTACTGCCTAATAGTACTTTACGTTATATTGTACTAGTAGTTTGTAGCGAGACACAGTATTTATTTATGTATTCTGCTGTCTCCGGCTAAATATGTTTAAAGTGATTTAAAATTTATATTTATATATAAAGTGTGGTTAAGGAAAATGTGCCCCTGAAAATAATTAAGAGATAGGTCTATTAAATCTAACTAATAGTATTCCAAAATACCAATTAAAAGTTTTAAATTGATTAATAATTACGCTTATTTTATTTGGCACTTATAATAAGTATAATGTAAATAGAATAACATGATAAATGATCGGTGGGGGGAGAGAGTACTAGAATTTTATGGAGAATACCTTAATTTTACAGTAGGTGGTTCTAGAATTTATTTTTCCTCATCTGATAAGACAGAGATTTAATTATTTTTGAGTGGTGATATTTTCAATATGTAGGTATTAAATCATGTTTTCATTTCGGAAGGCAGAAATTTTAAATTAGTTAACCGCGAAATCGATCTGGTATTTATATAATTAAATAACCAATTTATACTCAGCATGTGAAGTTTAATTATTTTCCTGAAATAAATAAGTGCTAATACATTTTTTGTTTTTTAGTACATTGTTTCAGAGTTGGCAATTTTCGCCTTTAAAAATAAATGAAACAAGAAATAAAGTTGAAAATTCAAATTCGAACATTGAAGTAAATGTAGCACGTTGCGAATTTCCAAATATCGTGTTTGGCATTACAATTTTTTGTTNAGTATCGTATTTGGCATTACAATTTTTTGTTCGTATTTTTGAAATGGAACATCAGAATAAAGGTGAATAACTTTTCAGCCGCCTTGAAGTCCGATCTTGCTGCAAATTCTATGATAGTGAATTCTAAGATGTATTGTTCCTTCCTTTTTTATTATGACTAGTGTTGAGTATGGAATGCATCTTTGCTTGTCCTGTCTTACTTGTTGAGATAGAATGATTTTTAAATTAAAAGGATATATTCCTGCTTGATTGTTGTGAACTCAGCATGGGAAAATGTTATTACATAGCCTGATCTGATTAATCGTCTTCCTGTCAGTACGTTTTCTTATCACTTGTGAAAATTATGGTTTTGAATATGACGTCACCTTTTTTTTTGTGGAATGTTTCTCATAGTGACATATATTTGAAAATACAGGGATTTTTTTTTTATCATTAAGGGTGAGAGTATTAATTGTCTACATTGGTTTTGGTGTTACTTTCCAAGTTCATCAAAGCCTATTGCCTGTGCTGCTACAAGTGTTCTGTTTTGTTAACAGTGTGTAATTAGTCATTTGTGAGGCACTACAGAATCCCATGTTTATAGTGAACATTTGAGATGTGCCAAAATTATTAGGTTATTTAAAGCTGAGGTTTAATTAGCCACTCAAGAAATGGTATCCTTGTAAGTAATAATTTTGTTGTTAACTATTTCTACCAAACAATTATTGGTACTATTGTACCGTATGATATGGAAAAGTAAAAGGAAAACATGGGACACTTAATACCTAAACCGAATATTAAGGGAGATATAAGCCCTTAAAAATCAAAATTTTTTAAACAGTATTTTTGGAAAATATTGGAAACAAAGTAAAAAGAAATTAAAACTCTCCAAACATTTCTTTATGTTATTGAGACCTTTAACATAAGAGAACCCTCATTAATACTGCCCTTCGTAATGAAAATAACAGGGGTGGCCACCCTTGTATTGCATACAACTTTCTTACCATTAAGAATTATGAACATTTGATGCTTGTGTATTGAGAAGTACGACCTACTGAATAAAAATGGCCCTCTTGTTACAATGGCCAAAGACCCATTGTTTTCGTTAAAAATGCACACACACCTTCATGTGCTTGGTATTGTATCGCTGCAGCAGTTGGTAATTTTCTACTTGAGGGGCTTTCCTGAAAATAAGAAAAAAAACTCCAGAAAGTGGTATATTTCGACTCTACTAATAACGTAGAACACGAATATATTGGGGGCATGGCTTTAAAATAAGTACAACATATTTTTAAAAATTGAACAAGTTTGTGAGGTGACTGTTTCTGACAGTTTGTTTACGTTTTGAACGAAACGTTTTATGCCAACAAAAGTTG
>NQII01019619.1:0-21477 GCA_002778355.1 Clitarchus hookeri | reverse complement strand
CACGATAACCAGCCTATTTTGCGACTGCCTCACAACTTCCACTGCTGACAGAGTAGGCGGCGTGGGCACGGACAAATATAGTGGTTGTTTAGAACTAGTAGGAATTTGCATTGAATAGGGTTGGTAGCAGACGCACTGTGAATTGCGTTAGAAGATTCCGAATCATCACTCTTTAATTTTGAAAAAGAATGTGTCGATATTTTTCGTGTGCTTTATTACATTTTGATGTTTTTCTTCTTTTTCCTTAGCCTTCCTTTTATCCCGCAAGCTAGCAACGCCCGATGCTCGCGATCAACGCAACGAACGCGCAACATTGCAGTTGTATCTTACCAACTTCTATTATGAAATCAGGCGATGTAGGAATGATCAAGAAGGCAGAGCACGCTTCGGAAGCTCTACATCTCTATAGAAATAAAGACTCTCTTATATTGTGTAAGTAGGTGCTTACTGAAACAATTAATTTTATGTTAGTAATTTTTTCTTTGTTTAAAAATCCCGTACGCGCGCCCCTTTGTAACCTCGCGTCCCTAGGCACGTGCCTAGTTTGCNCCCCTTTGTAACCTCGCGCCCCTAGGCACGTGCCTAGTTTGACTTACGGATAATCCGCCTCTGGCCATACATACAGAAAGCTCAAACTGTACTATTGGTAGTGTTTTATTGCAGGAGGGACAGCCTGTCATGTTTGTATCCAAGAGCTTGTCCAAGTCTGAGTGTGAATATGGTAAAATTGGTAAAGAGTTTTTAGCAATATTATTTGCATGTACCAAGTTTCATGATTACAGTTATGTAAGACAAGTTGAAATGTATACATATCATCAACCACTAATGGCCTTGATGAAAAAAATAAATAATTTCTAATGGTTCGCAGAGGCTTCGGAAAATTAGGCTGAAGTTAGGCATTTATGATATTAATGTACTGTATCTCAGAGGATCGCAAATGTACATAGCAGATGCTATTAGTAGAGCCACCTTTACTGAAGTTATAAGTGATTTTGATGGCTCATTAAATGAGATTGTACATACCATAAATGTTAGTGATGTAGTACTAGCACAGATAGTGGAAGAAACACAAAATGACCCGACACTACAGCAACTTTTTTTATTTATTTGCAGAAAGTGCATTCATCTCATTTTGGCATAGTGAAGACCAAAGCACATGCCAAATCTCTGTTTTATTTGCTTTATTTCGATTCTAATGCCGAGACTATTGTTTCTAAATATAAATTGTGCGAAAAATACTCTAGTAAGAAGGTAAAATAACCTTTGTTACTTAATGATATCTGTAACTGCCCCTATGAAAGAATTGGATGTGACTTTCTTGACTATGGTGGTGCGTGCTACTTAATTGTGGCCGACTATTACTCGAAATGGTTTTAATTGAAACGGGTATCCTCTAAGACTGCGTCAAATGTCATTAAAGAATTAAAAACCATATTTTCAACTGATGGTGTACTCTAAATTGTGAGGTCAGATAACATGACATTCAATTCTTATGAATTTCAATGTTTCGCTAGAGAATGGAATTTTTCAGTCATTACCTCCAGCCCTAATTACTCTAGGTCAAATGGGTTCATCAAAAGAATTGTTGGAATTGCCAAAAAAACTACTATGTAAATGTAATGAAGAGAAAATTGATGTGGAGTATGCTTTATTAGAATATATGAAACTTCCAGTAATGGGCTCCCAATATTCCCCTGCTCAGTTGTTGTTTAGCCAATTTACATGTTCAACATTGCTGGCTTATGACAGTTTACTGACTCCTAGGTTAGTAAGTGGATTTTCTAATTACTAGTCGCACATAAATAATGTATACAAAATAAATTATGAAAAGACTGTAAGAGAGTCGCATCATAACTTTTACAAGGGTCATCATGTGTTCTTCCTGAAGACCAATGATGATGTATGGCATCCCTGTATGATAGTGCATTTTCATGAGTGCCTGCTGATACAGGACAGTATCCTGCCTTCCAGACTGTTTGCCACCCACACATCCACTTCATCAACCGGCACCAGTGTGCCCTCAGTGCCTAGTGCAGTGCAAGAGCAGGATAGTGCAGAGTAATGCCGCACAACTTCATACCACTCCCGCCCCAACCACCGTGCAGGCGAGGGTGCATTATGACAGACTCGTCACACATTATTTACAGGGCAATATAAGATCAAATAATTGAAAGCAAAAGAAAGACACACCAGGCATGTGGATGCTCAAAGACACCCCTATAAGCATTTCAGTGCTTTAATTATGTTTATTCTAAATTCACGTATTTTTCACCGCAGTTGTTTCACCCTCATTTCATCCCATTCACATTGCATTATGTTTGTTCATGTGCAGTGTAATATTATGTTTTATTTTTTCATGTTTTATGCAAGGGTTAATGTCCATTTAGTTGTGAAAGTGTTTTTGTTCAACAGAAATAAATGCAGGGAGAGCCGCATGCCGCAAGTCCGCGCCTTGCGAGCTTGCCAGATTCAGTCACCGTCGTCTGTCTCAAGGGGTCGGCATGAGCCACGTCGTGCTCTGGGTGCTTTCATGTTTTCGCGCCAATATTCTTTAGCTGCAATAGTCTGGTGTAACTTACTGGAACCTGTTTTTTTAAGCACCCAGAGATGCCACCACTTCTTCCCCAGATATATCATCGCCCGGGGAAGCTTAACGCACCAGTAATTCATTGTTGTTCACACTTGTGTACTTTCGTACTCTTGCTTCTCTGGTGGGCCGCAGGCCAGAACCCATGTAAAGATTTCACCTACAGTGATGTAAGTGTTTCTGTACAATTGTAATTACATGCAAGTGTTCAGGCTTCGTGTTTTTCATTTCAAGCACTGCCTTCGGGAGTTTCGGGGTCTGGGTCCCCTACAACCCGCTTTCACCGTAATTTCACATAATCTACCTTAATAACTAGATTGCTCAACACCGAGATTTCATCAGTAAAAGGCATGTAGGTCAGCCTGTTTAGGCCCATTTCATTTCGACGTAAGTATCAGGCATAGGTAGCGCCTGACTTTCCTGTCAGGAGAGGCTCATCCAACAATTTCAACAAGTACCTCTGGGCGAACGGCCCGCTGCATCATCAGCAACAATCGACACCTCCTGCCTACGGTGTCTGGCGCCTAGTTGGGTATCCAACTCCAAACCAACCTAACAATATTTTTCACCGTCCATCAAAACTTTCATTAACCCAACACCACCCATCCAACAGGTGTTAAATTGGTGCCCAACTTCGTGGCGAATTCTTATTCCAGTTTGACTTTGGACCTGTAAAAAAATGGTTACTCGGAAATAGTTGCACACCAGAACTGTGGAAGTATCACTCATTGGCAGTGCGTGACAGAGCAGGATATGTTGAATGTCGCAGGTTTAGTGTGTGCAGTGCACCCCAGCAACACAGCTGACAGTGCCACGCCCACCAACCACATGTGCGGACACTGCCAGTAACTACAGCAGCCCATTGGAACATTCTATGGGCCTGCCAACAGCTGCAGCACCTTGGGCAGTGCAACCTTTACCAACAACACCAACTGGCTTTATGTGCCTGCAGCTTCACTTCACGACTGCAACCACACCACCAACAGCAGCTATACCATTAACATCAGCTGAGTTTGGCAATATTCCAGCCAGCTTCCAGTCGCTGCCCACTTTTTCTGAGCTGACCACCGATGACCCACAGGCGTTCCTGAGAGTCTGTACAGAGCTTTTAACTAGGTATGGAGTGTGTGAACAAGAGCTTTTGCAACCAGGAAAATTAATCTGATCAAACATTTTCATCTGCAAATGAGGGAAACTGAGGTTCTAGAGGTAGTAACAGCTACAGTGCGACAGGAAAACAGACTAGTTCTAGTCCCCTTAATACATGGCAGCACTGAAGCCTTCATGCTATCACCCACATTACTAGACCAAATCTCTAGGGAGCAGGACATTCACCGATGTGAATGGAATGGGGTTTTCCTGCACCATGCGAGTGATGCAGAGCAGGGTAGCAGGATCGCACAACCATCAGCTGTTCGCAGTACAACTGGGTCCGAAACTTCACTGACCGGCAAGGAACCTGACTGCAACCGCGCAGCAATGCCTACAGCTGCGGGCCCAACCGTGTTGGGCGAGGCCACTGTGAGGGGTCACACCGGTAAGGAGTGCCCTCCCTTCCCATGCAGGTATTGCGACAGGCAACAATTTCACTGGCATAGCGAATGCCCAAAGCACAATAAAAAGGAGGAAACAACACACATTAAAGACCCACTGGCGGGAAATGGCTCGTCAGGGTAGGAGAGCCAGACGCTCACTACCCCCGGCCCTAAATAGAAAACGTAACACCAACACCTAAACAGATCCCTCTACAACAAATCACTAAGAGAAATCACCAAATGATTATAATATGAATCAACTTGAACAATCATTCATGCAATGCCTTGGTCGACACTACAGCACCACTACTTTGTGCGTGTCGGGTTCGTTGACATAAGCCAACTTAAGCAAACGACACAGGTGCTACAACTCGCTACACTGCAGCACACAGGGGAAAACCATGCGAGAGACAATAAAAACTGTCCGAATACGTGATATGGAGACCATCACCACAGCCATTTTCGTCCACCATATGGCGGAGAAATTATATGCATAGTTTTCCTAGATGGCACTTTCGGTTGGCGCAGGTCAGTATGTTTATGGCTAGTCATTCTAGAACTAGTGACAGGTGTTTGATATGGTTTCCCGGAGCTGAATACCAGGTTCCGGCAATACACTACACTAGCCTGCCACGACACGAGTAAACACCTGTACTTCGAGATGCGAGTGAAAAGGGATTGGGAGCAGTACTATTCCAACTTGGTGAGAATCAAGAGTGGCACATCATAGAGTTCAGTAGAACAAAATTCGGAGATCCAGAATGCAGGTACGATGTGAATGAACACGAATGCATGGCAAGAAGTGTGGGCCGTCAAGAGGTACTGAGCCTACCTCGAATACCAGTGCTTCACACTGCGAAATGACAACAGCTTTTTAGTGTGGCTTCACTCCATGAAGGAAGCATGGAGCAAATCGGCCCGGTAGGAATTACTTCTAGAGTCGTAGGCCTTCGAAGTTCAACACGTTCCCTGAGCCGAATACCAGTTAGCTGACTAACTGTTATGCATGCCTGCCGAAACAGTAGCAGTGGACGAATACGAGTGGGATGACCTACTGTCCCCTACAGCAGCCACCCGTCGAACACCTGGCGAGGGCGTAGCTAGCTGCCAGAACATCGAAGCAGCAGCAGGAGTCGAACTTTGCCATGACGAAATCTAGAGCCACATACTAACCACACCACAAAAATGTGCGCAGACACCCAAACCCCCATATAAGATATAACACAAGGAAATGGAGAATCGTGGCGAGTGGAAGGATTGTGCATGGAAATAGGCCATGCCAACCAGAAGCGCCATAGCATATCTACGTGCTCAATGATGGACGTCAACAGTTGTTATGTAATGCGCATACCAGCCAGTTCTCAGGTCATCCAGTATCACACCAAACAACAAGGAATGTGTAAGCTCATTTTTACTGGCCAGGAGGCAGACGAGACATGCGCAGATATGCTTGTGACTGCTTGACATGTAATCACTTCAAGAAATACAGTGCAAATGTAGTGACACAATAACAGCCACGAGTGCCAAAACGAACCATTTGAGACAATACCACAGGATTTGATGGGCCCTTACCCCCCGAACAACAGCCGGAAAATGCTTCATTGTGATGGTAAGTGATTCATTTTCCAGGTGGACAGAAGCATATCCAGTTTCCAGAGCACATGCACATATCATCGCACGTGTACTGGATGCCGAATTATACCTCCTCTGGGGTTACCCCAGAACACTACTTACAGAAAATAGTACACAGTTAACAGGGTGACAGTGGCATGACCTGTGCACTATGAGAAAGGGGGGGGGGGGGTAGAGCACCACACAACGGCCGTTTACCACCTGCTGGCTAATCCAACAGAGCATTGAAACTAGGACCTTAACAGCCAACTGCACCTGCAGGTTGGCAAAAACCATGCATCCTGGGCCGAACACCTGCTAGCGGCCTTTTTCACCATCCGACGGAATGTTAATCTGGCCATGGGTCGATCACAGGCTACAATCCTTAAAGTTCGAGAACTGCCACTGCCTGCAGAGTTCGTCGGACTGCACATAGAGAGTATGAGCGAAGCGGAGGACAGCACAGCCCAGCGGCAGCACCGAGATGCCAACCTCCAGGCCGCTTGCCAGAACCAAGCCCGCTATATAGCAAAGGGGGTACCGGTAACCATTCAGCGACTGTGGAGTTTAACACCCAGAAAACTGATGTATGTCCACAAACACCGGCTTTCCAGCAGCACGAAAATTTCTTGCCCAGGATTTGTCTGAAGTGGAATGGGCCGCACGCAATAATATATACACTCAGGTAAATCACATACTTGGTAAAGGTATGCAGCATAGAAAAGTCGTCGTTCACCGTGATGAGCCCCACCTGACCATAGAAGAGGTCAGCATCAAGACGCCTCGCGCCGAGATGCCTGGCGCCACGATGCCCATTGCCACGACGCCCTCCACGCTGTGACGCCCAGCACAGTGACATACATTCAAGAGTGCATTTAAAGAAACCACGGAGCAACAACACCAGCCACCCCAAGCGGCAAATCGGGAACGTCCAGTCCCGACACTGATGGGAGCAACCTCGGCCACCTCTTTTTACTTACGACGCTTGTCTTCTCGATGCCCATAAGGGACGCAATGGAAACCAAGGAGCCTATTGGTGAGTAGTCCCCACCAAACAGCAAAAGCAAAGCAACAGCACTACTTGCTGGCCCAGCCGTATCTGCTTGTGGCAATACGATGTCCCGCATTGTGATGCCCATCTCCGAAGACGTCGCCGATGGCGAGCTAATGAAGACACCTGTGGGCGAGATATCGTCACAGGTAATCTCCCCGCTCATCTGTGCAGCAACGCCTTAGAGGCGTCACTCAGCAGCTGACACTGCGTCGTGGGATGCCTAGCACAGCGCTGTGGGTAGTGTATCAGGCCTAGACATCCTGACTGCAGGATGTCTAGGCAACCCTCAGACAAGCTGGCATCCAAATGCCCGCAGCAGCAGCAGCGTTGATGAGATGACAAGGGAGGTGTACTCCAGCATTCCCAGCTGCTCCAAGCGGCCACGCCACAAGCACCATCCAAGCATGCACAGCCTGCTGAAGGGGCACCCCTTCACCGTACGCATGCAGCAGCCCATCAACACCGCCGATGTCACAACCCTGAGCTACCAGTAGTCGGCATCTTTCAGTGCTCACATGGGCATTACCAGAAAAATGCAGCATCACCAAATCAAGCTACCAGCCACCTGGTGCACATGATGGTATGATGGGTCACCAGTGGGAATGTAGGGTCAAGTCACAGAAGAGGGGAGCATTTGACATTAACCATGTGTTCACATGTGCCTTCATGACCACTTGTACCTCCACATCCACTTATACCACCTGTTCGACAGTGGACCGAAGCGAACACTCAGCCGAGTGTACTTCAGTATGGATCGGTGAGAACAGAACACACCCATCTCGTCTTCATGTACTAAGTGACTCAAGAAACCATCTTTCTTTATTTACCTCAAGAGCTAACTCTTGGTGGAAAATAACAAGCAGTACAAAATGGTGTCACCCAGAAAGCTACAGGCGTCAGGTGCTCTAGCAATTGGAAAGAACATCTAACCAGCTCGCGTCACAAATGCTCGGCGCCCTTCCAACCTGCATGACGTTGACCTGTTACTTTCAGTTTCTCTCACTACAGTGACACATGACATTTGTGTCGCAGTGAGAGCATTTATTCCCCATGCCTATTAATAGTCTATCTTGATGTTAGGTTGGTGTTGGAGAATGGTGGGGTGTCGTAGATGCACTATTACTCGTGCAAAGCTCGGGGTGGGGGGGACACCCACCAGAGATGACTTGTAGATTTATTACTGGCTGCTCTGCTGTTGTGGGTCGTGACCGAGTCTTCCAGAAGACTAGGCTGTTCTCCCTATCGTCTACATATCAATTTATGATGGATTATTTACAGTGCGATAGGCTACTAGCCGTGGGGATTCACTGTTTGCCAAATACTGCCACGGGCGCCCATTGTGAGGAGGAGGGTTATGCTGGTATTAAATTAGCTAAATGTGGAGTTGTACGACCACTCCGCATGCCAACAAAACAGTGATACAAGTACACATTACTCTGAAAAACACTTAAAACCCTGAAAATGGCTGGTAGGTGGGTCCAGCTCCCGAAATTATTTTAAGAGGCAAAGCCTGCAATAAAAATGCTTCACTTAGGGTTGAAGTCATTTATTGATGTTCTGACAATACAAACCAGTTGACGATGCTCACATCGTTAAGCGGACCCGACTCACTCAGCCCACCGGGGGCTGAAGCTGGAAAGTGAGTTTGTGCTCTCAGGATTTATGTGATTATGTTACCCTCCTGGGGCCTTGAGTCTGCAGGAGGTGNGCTGGAAAGTGAGTTTGTGCTCTCAGGATTTATGTGATTATGTTACCCTCCTGGGGCCTTGAGTCTGCAGGAGGTGGAGAGGTGCTCTCCCCGGGCGAGGCAGTTAACTTAAATTAATGTTCCAGTTGATAAATATGAAAAAAAAAAACTATTGTTCCCGATAGTAGACAAAGAAGTTGTTGAAGTATCTGGGAGTCGCGAATCTCGCGGCCTGCTCCGATGAATGCCCGCTTCAGACACAATGGCTACTGGGATCTAATTCGGCCACTTGTCGTGAAGACGCAGGTAGTCGGAAATGCGTTAGCATAAAAGAAAAGTTCAAATAGGGTTAGGTCCTTAAATATTACATTAGAAGGGTGAGAAAAAATTACCTTAGATAATATGAGACTGAACATTGTCCCTAACGAAAACTTATGTGTTCTACATATGACACAAGCTACTGAATTATCAATGACAATGAGCTTTCGCGTTGTTAAATTTATGTGCATGTAGTACTGGAATCATATTTATCCGACTTCGTAAACCTGTTGACTGCTGCAAAATAAACATATACACTTTTACACTCACTTTACATAAAGACAAATACTTAAACAAAAATTGCCTCCTGTCAGGTGATGCCTGTGGAGGACTAAACATAAATTGGCACAGGTTAAGCACTCACCCCAATTAGGAAGTCGTTGGCACTTCACTTTGGCATAATTTTAAACTAGGTTTATAAAATACTATTCTGTTGTGGTTTACAGTTTTGGTAGATTGGGTGTGTTTATGCTCTGCTTTTGGGGGCCACTAACACTCTTAAACACTTTGTGTTTCGTAATGACATTGGTTGTTTGTATACATAATGAACAGTTGTGCTACGAATCCTGGTGTCACCTTCATGCATGCTACGTCCTTTATGGCTCAGCACTGAGTGTAAGCACACATGCCAGTCGGTTGGGATCCGAACCACGATATTATGTTAGATTCGCCCATGTAGTTGGATCAAAGTGGGACCGTCAGCTGACTCGCACGGTGCTGGACGAAGGGGGTGCCGTGTTATGCGGAGTACTTTAACATTGGTTTTACCAATCATGTAATTTCTGTTACTTTTAAAATTTACGTGATCTTTCTTTGTGTTATTTCCCATCTGTATTTTACCACCAGTCCTCATGTGTAAGCAATGCCCCCAGGATTTTAAGTTAACAATATTATGTTCCCTGTCCGACTCTGGGTTGTTGTTTTAGCTACTTCGGAATTCCATGTCTTGCATGGGACGCCTATTTTTTTTCTCTCGTTTCACGTCTTGGTGTGCCAGGTGTTTTCTTGTTTTTTGTGTGTTGAGAATTATATACAATGTTTAATTTCTTCATATAGCACTTCATGGTCACTTTTATTGTTTTATTTTCAAGCATTTATTAAAAATGATTCAGTTGTGAGTTAAGCGAAAATATAAAATTTCATAATTGTTTTTTTTTTTGTATTTTATCCTCTCCTTTTCAAATATTGAAAGTTTTCTTTAATTTTTTAAAAGCTTTAGAGGTCATTCGTAATGTACCTATTTTGCAGTTTTATGTTTCATAAACCACAACTCTATGACCTAATTTTTTCTTCCTTTTCTTTTGGCAATTTTTATAGGTTATGTAAGAGAAAAACAAGAGGAAGGTTGGAGTTTTTGCAATTTCGCAAAATAAACTGAGCGTGTTGAAGATGTTCCGTACCGTGCTAAAAACTGGTAACGATTTCTGGCAATTATTTCTATATTGGAACAGATTTTTAACTCTCTGTCTTCTAATATTTTTTGGGTTCGAGTATTCAGTTTTAGTGCAGTGTTTCTTATTTTTGCAGTTGTATCCGTAACGGAACATTTTCCAGCCGGTACTTTTGTATAATATGCAATACATTAAAATTGAGGTGTAAATCTTGCACAGGATAGCTGTACAGTATGTATCAGAAAAAAACTAAGTGCACGTGAAGGAGGTGGTTTTCCCTGAAATAATAAGAATTATTCTCAGCATTATGAAGCTTAATGTTTTCAGTTTCGAAATATTCCAATTTCGAAATATTCCAATTTCTTGATGTACAGTGGTTAATTTTGGTGAGCTGTATTTCTTGTGACTGAATTTATCATCATTGTATTCGGCTACATAACTGTGTCAGTCTCAGTATCGCAACGAAGCCTACGCCTTGCGGTTAGTATATTTCCTGCATGCCTAAGCGTAGCTCTGAGATGCATTTAGGTCCTGCCTCTACCTTGGACCTCTAATTGACCTCTTTGCTATAGAGTATGTTATGGAAAAAAACGGTATTAAAATGGTGTGAAGTTGGTAACAAGGTAATTCTAGGGAACATTTCGTACACGTGTAAAAGTAGTCCAATAATTATATAAACATTGTTTTTTGAGTGTACAGAATTTTGTGATTTATTTCCGTATATATACATTTGTATGTTTAATCAACATAATGACTAATACAATAGAGAAGAGTGGTGGAATAATCGTTGAAGTTGTAGAAAAATATTGAAAATGTACTCTGCATCCTATAATGTGAGAGAGCAAGTCAAGAGGCACACACCCCAGGCACACTGAAAAAGTCAATAAGAAAATTAATAGGTCTATCAGGAGTGCTTCGTTTGTTAATGAAAGACCATGCAGTGTGTCGTAAAGCCAGAAAGAAGTTATACAGGAATTAATAGACTTTGTTTGTAACTTATATTCTGAAGTATTTGTGGGCTGATTCACCCACGAGTAACTGGATGAGTACTCATTCAACAGAATTAAAATGCTTTTAAAATATCCTTTCTACTCTCTAATTGAATTCTTAAATTTCATTAAAGAAAGAGGAAATTATTGTTGGATTTTGTAGTATTGATTGTAAACAAACTTGGAGAGCTGTGTTTACTTATTGATTTTATTTATATGTTTTATTATTTTATGATTGTCGTAGTTAATAGTTTAAAATATTTTTTGTATAATTTTTGTACCAAAAATGTAGCCAAAATAGTTACCATCTGTTATTAGGCTTTTACTTGCATCTTTATATTACCTAGTTAAATTTTTAATACCTTTAGTTTTTGTAACTTTGTAATTTTATATTGTTATTGACTTGTTCTATATCCTGAAGCTTGTGCGTCATATGGGATTGCCAAAACAAATAAATAAATAAATAAAATTGGTTACCTATTTTGGTGGTTAATACAATTCTTGGCCATCAAGTAGAAAATAAAGTACAGACATGAACTTTGCCAAATAGAATTCACTGTCCTGAGCCAACTTAACAATATAAAATTGTGTAATTGCATAACAGTGATAAAACAAATGTTCAAAAAGATGTAAGGATTGTTTAATGGTGCAAATCTACAGCCCTTGAAGCTCTCGAACTTGCACCCTCTCTTTGTAATTCAGAAATATGTAATCATTTGAATTCATAGGGCACCTACATGTGAATGCTATACAATTATGCACACTTCCAATAATGGGTACCAGCACAGCTGACAATTCTGTCTAGTCACTGCTAAAGAACACTTTGATGCTCATTTGTATACAACCCATGAAATTGCGTAGGTGGTTTAACGTTAACTATGTCATAATACATAGTTGAGAGAGTAATTGCCTGCAATTGGAAAAAAGAATCAACAGCATGTGTAAAGCTAAAAATCACCATTTTTGAACTGCACTGTATTGCATCTAAACTGCAACTAACCGACAGTAACATCTACACATCCACAGCAAACAGGACTATACAACATGGCATCTGACACAAACAAAGCGGCCGAACCCCTCGTATATTATCTATTTTATTTTCGACGTTCTGCTTATTTTATCATTATGCCCTCCTAAATATGAAACAGGTAAGGTGTGCAAAAGCCATTTATATAACTTCTGTGAGTCTACTATGTCTCCTTAAAAAAAGTAGCTATTCTTTATAATTACAGTTTTTGCACTTTAAGAAATAAAGAATAAAGTCATACTTGGTTTAAACATCTCCACCAAAAGAAACTCAGAAAGTGACCTGTATTTTCAAAAGACATGAATAAATAAAACAACAAAAATTCCATTTCACTAATTTATTATTTAAAATTTTGTCTATTATTTCGTAGGCTGTAGTTGTACTGTATCTGATCTGACCAATCTGAGATTGCAACACTTCAGTCTACTGGCCTTGTTATAGCTGCAGAATGCAGTTAAAGCATATCGTGTTGACTGCTTCCTTCCTTTTGTTAAGCATTAAGTGGACTCTGTGGGTGTGGTCCGCAATATCTTGATGTGGTTCCTGCAAAACCAGAAACCCTGAATAAAAATATGACAGCACAGATATAGCCTCATGTTATGGGGGTATAGTTTGTATCCAATGCCCCAGAATATGTTCCGTGGCCAGAGAGGTTTGTCTGCCAGTTCTACACACTGTAAAAATCCAAAATGTACATTCAGTTTTTTTCTAGAATATATTTTTTTAGTGATATTTAACAAGTGAAACATGTTACTGTAATAATAAGAAATCAAATGAACTTGAATATTGACAACCCATTAAAGAAGTATGCCCACAAAAAAGAGAACCGTTGACGGGATGTTTATCTGAGTGATTTGATCTCCCTCAGGACTGTAAATTGTGTGATGCAGTTGGCAGACCTGTTGAGGGATAGCGGGTGATGTGTGTTGGGTGAAGCAGTGCAGAGTGCTTGACTGCTTGATGAACTGTTGTTTTGGACAGACTCCATCTCAGAACTTTGTTGTATGTCACACGAACCTAGAATATGACAATGCAAAGTAAAACAAACACAATCGCCCAAAAACAGGCAAAGGTTAACCACGTCAACAAATACATTAAAGTAATGTGCATAGAATTCTGCATGAGGAATTATGTCAGCAATAATAATAACNGTAATAATAATAATAACAATAATAAAAAAGGAAACTAAATAATACACACCACAATAAGTACGTACACTTATTTAAACAACTGAACATAAAGGTTGATGGATACTGAATTGATTATCACAGAAGAATATTTTCCCCTGCTTGTTTTCTTTTNCTGAACATAAAGGTTGATGGATACTGAATTGATTATCACAGAAGAATATTTTCCCCTGCTTGTTTTCTTTTATTTTGCTCACGTGCAGATAGCTACTTGCAAACATGCTTGAAGTTCGGTTTACTCAAGGATAGAAATGCAAAACTCTGTAGTGGTATATGTGAATAATATTAGTTCTTTCAATCATTTACATTCNTTTACTCAAGGATAGAAATGCAAAACTCTGTAGTGGTATATGTGAATAATATTAGTTCTTTCAATCATTTACATTCACACTTTACAAGAGCCATGCAGAGAATGTATGAGTGGTGTTGGAGAGATGGGACTTTGGTGAAACACTGCTGACACGTATGTTGTTGCAGATTTGTCACCGGCCAGGAAGCCATACTCGCCCTTCCAGAACACCAGCAACTGGGCGGAGTNCTGGGCCGTGCGCTTGCCTGTATCGACAGCCAGATGTGGACCCTTCCACTCCCTTCAGCCGCTATGGGGACTCTCGATATTAGCCAGGTTGCGTCGGTTTCACAAGCTCAGGCGCAGTGCTGGGCTCCTTGGCTGGTTTCTATCGCACGTGGGGTGGCGTGACATCTGACATAAAGGTGAAGACGGTCTTGACTGCCATATCCGTGGGTGCTCCTTGCCTAAGGGTGTGCTGGTAGGCTCTGGTAGCAAGTCATCCAGGGTTCAAACCCCGCCTGGGGTGATGTGATGGCACGTGAAGATGAGACGAAGTCATGTTTATATATATGTGTGTCAGTACGCATCACGCGTCAACTTTTTAAGCTTGAAATTTCACTTTATTCATAAGGAAAAAAATGAATACCACCATTTTATTAAATTTGTCAAGGATCTGTACCACTGGGCATTACCAAGTAAAAATATTGTGTTTTGTCAGTGATGAAAACAGTAACAAGTAAGCTATCACAGCTGTTCTCATCCCTTAAATAAAAGATGGAAATGGAAACAGCGCTGATAAACACAATGTTATACGGCATAGTGATCAATGCTACAGAATTACACCTAAACAAGCCTATCCTAAGTACGATGTGGTGCACTTGTAGAAGTGTCTTTCCTCCAATATGGAAACATAACTATAGCCAACATTAAATACAACTCACGCAGGACATGGGAAAAGGGATGGTAGCCAGAGAGCAACTTGGGTCTATGCAAGGCAGGACCCTAGTTATTGCCACGGCATAGCAAGGATAGTAGTAGTGGCAGGAAAAGGAAGCTGTTGCACTCTTCTGCCTTAATTTTTGAAAGTATCAGGTGGCAGTCAGTGTATCTTTGCAAGTATTTACTCACGGAAAGCGAGTGCTTCTCAATGGCCTCGGACACCTCAGAGGTCCAGTGGATGGAGTCTGCGCAAATGACAATCTGGCCCGGCCAGTCCAGCAGCCATTGTAAGCGTGGAGTTGAGAGATAAGCAGCAATGGCCTCCAGACAGTGGTCCTTCATGGACTGTATCATCTGCTCTTCCACCTGCTGTAGCCACTTCTCCACCATGCCCTGCACATACCACAGTGTGAAAACACTCTGCAATGCTGCAGCTCCACACAACACTTCACTGTGCCAATAGCAGCATACTGCATCAGCTGGCCAGGAGGTGAACTGTCTACATTCAGTCACAATACCAACATTCACTCTTCTCTTCAGCATTATGAACATTTTTTTGTTACTGTAACTAATATAATCTTTTTATTTTTTTCATTTTACAAGTATTTTTAAAGTTGATGTTAAGAATGAAAATTTTGTTCATAACTGACTACAGTTGAAATTTAAAAAATATAGGTCTGGTATAAAAATTTTATGTACAATTTTATAATCTTTTTCTGAGAAATATTATAGAACAGTATAAAATGATAAATGCATCTAAAGATACTAAAAATGCAACATATTTTCATAACAACACAGCAGGTTATGTTAATAGTGATTTGTCACAAAAATTTTTAAATTATGTTTACCAATTTGCAATGTTAAAAACTTACATTATAAAAAACCAAATAAATTTCTTTACAGACTATTATTTCTGTAGAAAAATTACTAAAAGCATAACTTTACAACTGCAAAATTTCATGATATGAAACAAACAAAATTTAAGTGTTGCAGACTCTACATACAAGTTCGCATTTCTTTTCAGGAAAATCAAGGATTTAAGGTAAGTTATGATTACCATCACCTTTAAGAGTTGATGCACATTGTCTGTGATGGATGACTATTTATAAATTTTACAAATGTCATTGTAGTTCAGATATATACACAATATTTAATCATAATTTAACTACAATACCGATGGGTCGTTCCATCATATTTTTGGACATCGATTTTCCTTTTTTTTACGGCTACAAGTATAAATGTCAGTAACATTTTGTAACAGCTACAGGTTTTTCTTTCATATTAAGTGGCTCTGGTTTCAAAAAGAAATAAAATGCTAAAATGCAAAACAAATGAAAATTATTTTTATTAATGCCTACGAAAGAAACTCAAACTGCTTTGCACAAGTTTACTAACTAGTAGCTGCTTTATCCAGCAATACAGCACACAAGTAAATCTGTAACACAATATTTTAGTTTTATACTTAATAATTAAATACACTGTATTATTTTTTATATATTTTTTTCTACTTGAATGTAAGCCACAGAGCCAAATTCAGTGAACACATTGCATGCCCGACGATGTATTCAACAAGCCTTTGCCCAGCTTGATGAGTTTGAGAGAAGCAGCATCTTCGGCCTCTGAGAGGCAAGTTGGACATTTCAGTGCATTGCTCGCCATTGAACCGTTCTGTCAACACTGTGAGTCGATGTTGGATGCAATGGGAACAGGAAGGTACACACACCCGTCAAGAAGGCTCGGATCAACCCTTGTGAACCACCAGCAGACAGGATTGTTTTATCGTATGACAGGCTGTAAGCACTCCACAGGCATTGCTGCGCACCATTCAGGAACACATCACAGCAGCTAGGGATACACCTGTGTCCACAAGAACCATTTACAGATGGCTAGCAGAGCAAGATCTGTCATAGTGGCGTCACTTACGACATCTACCATTACAACCTGAGCATCGCCGAGCAAGTGTGAAATTCTGCCGGGAACTAGCAGCATTGCAACTTGCAAATTGGTGACAAGTGGTGTTCAGCAACAAATCACAGTTGTCTGGATACAGAAAACCACCAACTTCAAATCTGGGTAAACGTCCTGGCCAGTACCATGATCAATGCTTAATTGTAGAGGAACATGAGAGATTATGTGGTGTGGGGTGCCATTTCCTACAAATGCTGCACCCCACTGGTGGTAATTGAATGAACCCTGATGGCGCTGCAATAAATACAGTAAATTCTGCAACTACGTACGCTTGCCTTCCTGGTGCAGCTTGACATCCACATTTTCCGACAGAGTAATGCCTGGCCTCACATAGCACGGGTATCTCTGGCCTGCCTTCACGATGTCAATATGCTTTCTTGGCCAGCAAGGTCCTCGGACCTCTTGCCCATCGAAACATTTTGGACTAGATTGGAAGGCAACTTCGGCCAGCAGCAACTAGGGCAGATTTGGAGGGTCAGTTGCGACAGCTGTGACAGGATCTTCCTCAGGAGAACATCTGACGTCTGTATGCCTTCATGCCCGACCATTCGCCACTGTCTCTATGCTGCAGGTGGTCCCACACGATACTGAATGAATACTGCACGTGTTAGTTCCCTGCAATGCATGCTTAGTGTGGTAAAATATTTTGGTATTTTTTTGTAGTATATGCACTACCATGTCCTGTGACTGTACCCACTTACGTGCTCCTGCAATAATGCCTTCATGGTATTAATTTTTTCTGTGAATTTTACAACTGCTTCTGCTGCACTTGGGAAAAATCTGCACATCAGAAGAGTGATGACATCAACAATCAACCTTACCAAGCCTTACCAGTAGGAGAAGAGTGAACAGGAGGGTACCTCTCATGTTGCTTCAGCATGCCCCAAGCCTTCTCGCCACTACCTCCAACTTCACCAATGCATCTGCCTACGGAGCCTTGCCTGATCACCGCTGCAATGGTTGTCTGCTAGCTCATGCCCACCACTGGCTGCGCTCAACCCGAGACCTTTGCCCCGGCACGTTCACTCAGCCTGTGATTTGCCTGACATCACTCCAAGCACAGAGAGCCATAATGACTGTCACCACTCCCACCAATAACCTTACCATCTACAGGAATCGTGCTTCTCAGTCCTCAGGGGGAGAAGCTGCCAAAGCCACCTGCTTATAGAGAACCAAGCAGGTAAGGTGTCAGCCAAAAGATAAAAGATATATTTCCATAAGGACTTATCAACAGGGCCTAAGGGAAAGGCTGGCTGACGGACAATCTGGTCGATGTCCACCTAAACTTCTGTGGTGTAAATAGAATTCAGGTGTGTTATATCAAAAGTCTATACTTGTACTTGAAAGATTCTGAAACCACCTGATGGAGAAAGTAAAGTGGTGTACGAAGAACAATGCATTCAGTTTGTAATCCTAAATGGAATGAAAAAATATTGCAACCACTCGTAGTGGTGGTAAACTGTATTTTTAAGTTACTTTATATGCACATGCCTACCGAAATAAGTATTTTAGAAAAGTAACTTTGCAAGTTTAACCATACAGAATTTCCTTTACAGCTTATGTGTTACAAGTGTTTTTATTAATACACTATGAATAACAAAATTATTTTTAAGCTAATCTTGCAATGATATCAGAAAAACTATTATCATGGGCATTCAAAAGAGTTCATAATTTATACTATTCGGACCCATTGAGAATGTAAAACAATCTGTATAAGTTGAAAAAAAAATGTAAACAAATCTACATAAGAAAAAGTATTTATTAACTTCAAATTCAATAAATAATTCTCATAAAACGCCATGAATAATACAACATGAAGTAGCAATATTTCAATACATAAATACTACATTTTGTATACAAACACATTATACATATACACATGGCTACTAAATTAATAATTTTGCAATACAGTAAAACCTTGATACATTATTTCCTATTAAATTGATTTCCTGCATCTATGGTTTATTCTGTACAGTTCGGAGAAACATCCCTTTAAAAACAGTGTCCACATGGACAATTTTTGGAAGTGTCATTTTCCCACATTATCTCTCTTTGTCCCACCTGAAGTCTTAAAAACTTTGCCATCTAGCTTCCTTCACCTTAGCTGGGCTGTCACAAAGGTCATCATCTTTAATCTTTGGTGGTTACATCATCATTAATATTTGGTTGTTAACTGCAATTGGCATAAGAAGTTAACACGCATTGGTTGTAAAGAAGGAAATTGAGCCACTCTTTCTGTGATAGTGCCGTCTTCTCAGATGCATTTAAAAAAAAAAGTTCAATTTATACCATTTCAGACAACAAAAAAATGTGGCTTTGTTCAAAGCACTATTCTATTCTACAAACAAGACGACACTTTGATGCCACCCTCCTGTGAGAAAAGCATCTTCAATTTCCTGGAAAGGTATAGAATTATTTTTTCTAGATTTAGGGTTAACTCTTATGTTTAACGAGTGACATTTATTCTGACTATAATAAACACGACTTCGCTTCATCTGGACATGCCTTCATGTCACCCCAGGCGGAGTTTCAACACTGAAACAACTTGCTACGAGGGCCTACAAGTACGCCCCTTGTTGCAGGGGCACCCATGGACACGGCAGCCAAGATTGTTCGCCTTGATTTCAGACGTCACACCAAACCCCCGACGTGTGAAGGAAGTCGGCCCAGCAGTCGAGACCACATTATACTTCATTTCATATATTTAAGTTGGCCAGATTCTGACAGTCAGGGAGTGGCAACTTGACGTATATGAAATAAACAAAGTGCCATTTACAAAATCCTGTATCAGCTGATGCACTAACAAACAAAAGTTAATATTACGTTGGCTATTCTGAGTGCACTGCCAACACACATTATACCAGCCGAAAATATGCTATAAGAAAGAGTTTGTAGGTTAATTAATACATTTTATTTTACGTGGTCATAAAACAGCGGTTTTTAGTGTTAGAAACTAAACTTCGTGCTAAAGAAGAAATGTATAGGTGCTCAAAATTAAAGGCACATTAAAATTATCCATATCCAAATGAAACGCAATTTCAAAACCCTTTGTCACGTCTTAATTGCCCCTCTCCAACCCCGCTTTCATTACGTGCTTGATATATTCCAAAAGCATACAGAATACAGAAATATTGCATAATATTGTTTAATAATTTTTTCTAATAATTTGACGAAATATATTTCAAATTCGTGTCGTTCCGAGCCAGTAATAGAACAGTCAACTTTAAAAAGACGTGATCTATTGAGCAAAATAAGAGGCTTAGACTTCGATCCGGACGGGATGTGCGCACTATCTATCAGATATTCCTAAAGCATTACCAGCCAGAAAAAAAATGTTCCGCGTGCGACATATGTAAATTTACGAACAGATACCAATAGTTCAATTTTTCGCGAGCTCTGCTCCATTTTTAAAGTAACTTATATTTCGTGTACAGTGATTTTGAGTACTAGTAATTTATATTCAGCGGGTAATCATTCGTCTACGTAAATTATACGCCATATTGTTCTCCGAAAATCCATTTCCTTGTTTCCGAAGAAAGTGGGACACGCGTGAATAGTTGTTAAGCAATTCTAATTCCAACTCAAATATATTAGCTACAATGTCCAATGTGTGATAATAGCTACAACTACCGTTTCTCAAATGTTACCCCAAATTCACTCTCTCAGACAAATAAAAAAGAGTTAGCAAATATTAAATTTTTTGCAAGGTTTTATATTTTTAATTTTATAACCTACTAATTTTTTTAGACAGATGTCAGTCTAAAATATCTTAAAATTTGTTTAGTATTACATTTTTATGTATTTACTAAATTTTAAATTAATTATTTTTTTTTGCCCTTTAACATAACAATTTACTGATTAATGATTTATGTACACATTACTATTATTAAAATCGTAGTTACGTATTTCTGAGTAGCTAGTTTGCCTAAAAGTCCCACGAACAGTTCATTGACAAGGGGATCAGCTGATAATGACAGCATGAATATAAACATCATCATTCCCATGTGGCTGATCAGCTGATGGCAGAAGGATACGTAGTCAGATGTAGTCAGATGTAAACAGTGGCGCTACTTTCGCAGACCTGTCAGAATCTGGCCAACNGTCAGATGTAGTCAGATGTAAACAGTGGCGCTACTTTCGCAGACCTGTCAGAATCTGGCCAACTTACATGGTACAAAGTATACAGAGCTACCTACTTCTACTTCAGCCACGAGCCGAGGGATGGCACTAGAGAACGCAGCTCCACCCAAAGGCAGAGCTCATTACCGCCAGTACCACCGAACCCCAGACAAGCCTACGGGCAGGTTAGAATATAAGGCCTTGCACCGCTGAAGAACATCAGTTGTTCTCCAGTTCCAGCAGCTCGCTCCACCACCTTGTGTGCTGGGGCGGTCTGCTGATACCAACGTCTTCACGACCTTCCAGACGCTCTACCCGATCTTTACCAGCTACCTCCGAAGAAGTCTTCAAACCCCTTGAACTACCACACCCTTCTGGTAACTGCAATCACACTACCTTTCTGGTAGTGGCCCCCAACATCCCTTCCAGACAACGGCATTGAGATAGTTGGGGTCGAGAAAAAATTCAGTCCAGAGAAACTATGTTTTATAAAAATTAACAACCTATGTACACAAACCAATAATTAAAAAATAAAATGTTAACTTGCAAGTATTTATAATGGATATATACAGTAGACTATAATTTTAGCAGCTTCTGGTTTTAAACTAGGAAAATTTTACATTGTCTTATTGACCAATTAAAAAAATTATGGAGTTCGTTACTGTAAGAGACTCATTTAAAAACAGATGCCTCTATCTGAATAAATGTAAAGTTGAAGGGATATAAATTTATTTACTCTTGCATTGAGTTATTTAACAAATAAATATTTAAAT
>NQII01019616.1:2717-15526 GCA_002778355.1 Clitarchus hookeri | reverse complement strand
TTTCATGACACATTTTCATTTCCAGTTCTTTGTTGAGATCTCATCGGTCAGCTGAGAATTATATTATTTTTAGTTCTTTGTGTAAATGTTTCACTTAGTATTTACCAACATGCAAGTAAAACATATGTCCACGTTGCTACGACGGTACCTAGCGCTTCGTGGCAATGCCGCAGTTATAATCAGGATAAGTTCCACCAGATGTCTGCGAACGAACTTCAAATCCAGGTGGGGTCAATTCCGCACACCAAGGCAACGCGGAGTATAGCATCAAACAAGCAAATCGCCAGGAGACAGACATAAGTACTGACGTGGTCAAGCCACGCAGTACGGCGCCAGCATGTGGCCCCGCCTCAAGCAAGTAGGAGTCAGCAATGGAGGTGTTTTACCTGTGAGTGAGGACACGGCACATAAGAGCAGCTCGACGTCCATGATGTGTAGCACCCTTATCCCGAACACACGTTTGACCAAGTGCATCCTGCGAGACATTGTGAGTGAAGCAGAGCAGTGAGTGGGCTCCAGTTCGAAGCTTTACTTACGAGTAGCTATTTCTCACGCTCCCCAAGACTGGTATTGTCGCATTTTACCCACTCACGTTACTTTGTTGTATTTGTTCAAAGTGAGTAATCAAGCAAGGTATATGTATTTTATAGATTATCTTTTCATATTTTATAATGGGATAGTTAAAAGCCAGTTGTCACTATATTTATTCCCCCTGTTTCAATACAACGTAAGAAATAGCTGAGTTGTAAACTAAATATAAAGATTTAACTGAATTATTAGAACAAATACTATTGCAACAAATATGTTTTTATTCGAATATATTTTATAATAGTAGTCTGTTTTTTTTTTTCAATGAACTCAGCGTATTCATAGTTATATTCGAGATGTAAAAATAACTTTATTATGTCCATGAATGTGAGATTAATGTTTTGAAGAATCTGCAGGTTTATTTCAGGACATGTGTACGTTCCAGTTACTTTTTCCAATATGATACAGTTGATTAGACATGGCCTACAGGAATTTGAGCCAATAAAAAAAATTCAAGGAAACAAGAACGGAATTCCGTGCTAAATGCATGATTGTCACTCATCTAGATTATTTGGAAAGCAGGGAAATGGGGGGAATTTGAAAGCTGTCGGGGAAATTATAGGTTTTTCAGGTATTTTTGTACACATTAGTAAAATGTAAGAGAATTCTGAGATACGCGGGCTATAAGTGGCTTTTATATATTTAATATTGCACCTATGAAAACAGAAAAAGTCTTGCATCCAATGAAAAAATGTATATATTGAATTGTGCATGTTTTCTGTTTCCGTCAGTTTCAACTTCACTTTGGTACTTCAGTAGCACAGCGAACTGCCGTATTGCCACGTTTGACTTGTGACATGTTGCAACCAGTTTATTTTGCAATAAGTGTTTGACCTAGCCTTGTAGTTATATTTTTGTCATGGTGAAAGTATTTTTCATGTGGATTATAATATTCAGTATTAATATGTTGAACTGCAGTGGGGAGAGTGGTCATGGAATTTGTAACCATACTTGGCTGTACCTATGATACACCTTGTGTGCTACCAGAACTGTATTAAATACGATTTTGATTATTATGGATGAATGTTAAGTTTTTCTCTTAAATATACAGTATGTAGGATAATATGTTCATTCAGGTGCTTAGTGTTTTAAGATCTGACTTGATGTAGAAGTGTGCTACAATATAAGGGAGTATATTATAGCAGAAAAATATTTGAAAACGAGGTATGGGGAAACACAAATTTATCTGTAAATCAGGAAAATATCAGGTAATTTTCAAATTGAAAACAGGTGGCGATCTGTAAATTACTAGTAACTGGAGCACTGTCCAATGAACAAATAGCCGAGTTTTGAGTACCTACAAAGAACTGCGCTGTCTAGCCTTCAGAACACTGAACCCAAGACTTCTTCCAGTCCATGCCTATGATTTTATATAGTTGTTATTAGGTAGCACACGAGTACTTTTTTATTAACTTCTTTAGTATTTACCAAATTTAATTATTTCATTTTATTTCTCTTTAATTCACGTCTTAAACGTTATTGATTTTTGATGCAACACCTCGTATTTTCAAGTAACTTAACTTACACCACAAGAAACTACAAGACAAAATTTCAGCCATGCGGTATCAGGCATCTTCTTGTGGGTCTCATACAAACCTATGTACGTACATACGCGAGTAAGCTGGCCAATAAGTGTGCATTTTTTATATCTATAAATTTTTGCGTACGCGTAGTATGAGTAAGTTTTACGAGCTATAGAAATGCGTCCTTAATTTCGAAACTACTCAAGAGGTCTGACTACGAATAACATTTTAGGTAAGTTTGACGCTACCGCTGCCTGAGTTATACAGGGCGGTGGCTAGTAGGGTACTGAGTTACTGTACTTTGGTGCAGACTAAGGGCACTTGTAGTTGTTGCATAAGGGATGAACAAATACTCTTATTCTCAGTTAGTTAACACACAATTATTTTATTTGACGGAAAATAACATGGGTGTTTACACACACACACACACGAGACTGAGCCCCTCCCCCCCTCCACACGTCGTGGGCCTGAAGGGTGGGTTGGCGGAATGCTATGCGTCGGGGGAAGGTTGCTTGAATGGAGACGTTTTTACTTAACTGTGACTGCGGCTTTTGGTGAGCTGTCTTCGTTGGTTGGTGTAGCTGGGTCAGCTCGGCGTCCCTTCTCGGAAGTCCGGGGTTGGTTTCCCAGGACTTGTGGTGTCTCTGCGACCTCGGCTTGCTGTTCCCGTCGGAGACCTTAGTGCGTCTTCTCTCCGACTCCACGATACGGCTGACTAACTCTTCTCTTGGCGTGGTGCCCTTCGTTCAGTCTATCACTCGACTCCCGTTCTCGGTATCGCACTCAGCGTCCCGATGTGGTGCTACTGGTGAGCCCCCACCTGACCGTCGCCATCCGGAGCCGTCTACTTCCTCTCAGTGTGGGGCCTCTCGTGAGGCCACCACTCGACTCCCTGGCTCGGTCTCGCACTTCGTGTCCCGACTTGGTGATACGACTGTTCTGTTCCCGTCACACGACTGACTAATCTCGCGTCTCGGCATCGCTCCTGTCTGTCGTCTCTCGGCGCGGGTTACAACTGACACTACATCACTGACTCTGCCTCTGCCAGGGTCCGAACCCCGACCTCGGTTGACTGACTCACCCGGCTGCCTCGCATCTCTCGGCGTGAAGATACAACAACTCAGTGACCTCCGCCTCGCGGCGAGGCCACTGAACTACTCCCGTCTCCGCTGATGAACACTACTCTCCTCCATCTCGGCTGCGCTCGTGATTTAACTTTTTCGTCGCTATATTGAAGCTACCTTTGTCAGCAATTTCTCGGGAGAGAATTGGGGTGTTCCCCTGTGTAACTCGGGCGTTTTTGTGCCCGATTTTGTGTCTTGTCAGTGGATTGTGTCCTCCAACCAAGGTGGAGGATGGCTGAGGGGTGTCGCGGGGATTCCTACGGTACTGATTTCCGATCTCTAGTCTGCACAATTCTGGTCGGGGGCACCCCCGCCTTCCGTCGTCGCGAGCCCCTTATCTGCCATTTCTATTGCGTGGCTGAAGGTTCTTCCCCGAGCCATTCGCCTCGGGACTTACCCTGTGTCCTTAGAGCCTCGGTCCATCCCCGGGGGTGAATCCCCGTGTTGAAAATTTCGTGGTTAGCTGCCTGCCCTGGATATGTATTAATAAGATGGCAGGGTGTGGTAATATCGCTATGCCAATTCTAGTATGCGACATGTGTCAAGCTGTACTCTAAACCTGAAACAGTGATAATTGAGTTAAATCAATGAAAACAGTGCCACTAATAATCAGTGCTAGATAACTAATTAATATGGTAGCTCAATTTCACTTTTTTGTGATTTTCACTTAATGTCGATATTTTCACTGTCATAGATCACTTGTTCCGAGTTTATTTGTTTGATTCGCCAGTCGGCAGTAGCGTATCAACTGACTTTCAGTGGTTGTTATTTCATTATATCACTGATTTCNTTTGATTCGCCAGTCGGCAGTAGCGTATCAACTGACTTTCAGTGGTTGTTATTTCATTATATCACTGATTTCAGATATCACTGATTCGGGCTTAGAGTGTACATTTTTTCTGGGCAATTTACTCGACTTTTTTAAGAGTTAAAATGCTTGAAACGAGATTCTTTAACTATCATTTCTAGGTATGAAATGTTGGTACAGAATATTTAAATTAATATATAGGCGTGAAGTACAACTTCACTTTTATTATTTTTGCCACAAATGGCAAATTTTCTATTTACATTTCCATGTTTGCACACTGCACGGCTACCAAGACAGCACGTTAGCTGACTGTTTACTTACACGTGTGGGGCATTTCATTTGTTACATTTTCCAAGTTGGATTAAAATAAGGTATTGTGCACGCATTAAGTGACTTCGAACTGACTACCCTGTTACTAAGTTAACCTACCGTTGGTAATTCATCCGATCAATAATGTGTGAAGACGGAAGAGGCATAACAAAAGGGAAGGTGTGTCGGATTTGCAATTGAAAATTTGCATTCATGGATCGCTTCTCACTTGGTTCCATCTTCTGTCCCGAAGAATCATCCAACCTTTGATTGTCGGGCATCAAACCAGGGAATTCAAAAGCTGAACTTCTGTGTCGTGGCAACATTCTCACCCATCGGAAATGTCCAGCAGGTCTCGGCCTTGGAATCTGTGCCCGTGACTTCCGTGATTCGTCCGTGAATCTTGGGTTTACTCCAACACCTCTAATTTACCGAAGAACACCATGTTAGGTTCGGTTAGTTCCACTAATATTGCAAGGACCAAACTTGCTTTTTAAGCCACACGAATAGTCTAAAGCGTGTTCTTCATTCCTCCGATATTTAGGACAACGGACACAAAACACGTAAACAAAATTAGTTGGTGCCCAAGACATTCTTGTGACAACGTGAGGTATTAGTTTGACATTTTTCAGTGTAGTCGTATAAACAGCGTTTTCAGTTTCTATTAAAGTTAGTGTGTTTCAAGGGTTGCGAAATGTTACAGACGCCTGATGACACTTGTTGATGTTTGAAGGAATAGATTTATGTGGCGTGAATATCCTAACTGATGCAGAAACGATAATTTTCGGGTTACACTGGCGGAGAGAGTTTCGTGTAGATTCGGCATTATTCGTTCGCGAAACCGAAACTGTACGGAATACGGAGACTTTCCGTATTTCGTATTTACAAAACTCAGCCCCGTTTTTCGTAATTACGGATTGCATTTCCGTATGTTTACAGTACATTTTCGTAAAAATTCCTGTAAATATAAGGAAAATTTTAACAGCTTGTATTTAAATGGATTTGTGCCATTCTCCAATGCGCAGAAACGTAGCGATTTGCAGCCTATGAAATACAAAAATCTTGTGTTGCGAACTACCTCTTTATAACATACACGCCTCATTTTTTAAGTTTATATAGTGTTTAGTATTTTGTTAACAGTACCGCCAACACATGCACGTGTATTTATCAAAACAAAAAAAAATTATAATACCAATATCAAATTTGTGTTTCAAAAATTCTATTCATATTTGAGCAATCGCGTGTAAGATCATATATTTCATCCTTTTATTTTTTTGTTACTTAATGTACTCTACTTTCGTTAGGTGCCATTTAATAGTAACGAAACCCACTCAGTGATATCCAGTTTTGGTTTTTGTATTTTATATCTGACCACTTCTAAGGGTTAAAATATAGTGGTCTAAGTCAACGTCTATTAGTTAAGATGTCAATACGAACGGATGTTTCGTCACCTTATCTAAAAAGAATTGCTATATAGTTTGACAAATATTTGTCTGTGTAATTTGTGCCCTTTTTTGACTTTAAACCACAACGGTCACGGAAATAAACGTCATCCAACCAAATGTTTTATTCCAGTTGGTTACACAGATTCTCGGGCACTTAAAAATTCTGATTTGGCCATCTCTCTGTCGTGCTCGCGTGCGTGTACGTATACGCAAGTGTTTCATTGAAAATAGAAGTCGTGGTGTATTACATTCCCGTATAACGCGCCGAAACACTGAACAGCGCATGCGCCTGGAACGATGAACGCGAGCAGCTAAAATGCTGTCGCATTCCCTAGACTTTGGTCGTGAAGCTGTGGAAGTAATGTGAGTAACGAGTGCGCACCTCGCAACAGTTCCACCAGCCAGCACTGATCAGCGAACAGAACGTGGCCTTTCAGCGAGGTTGCGAGCCAACGTGGATTGTTGAATGCTTGGGAGTGCGGGAGGGGCGAGGCAAAACTCACCCTCATCGTGCCTGCGAAGCCCGCGATTGTGCAATGTTAATGACGGTTGTAATTTCTCGGTTCCAGGCCGCTACTTGTCGTGAGCAAGGAACCCCTTCCCCTCCCCTATTCTCCGGCCCTTCCACCACCTCCCCCTTCATACCATCCCCTTTTCATTTCCATACACTCAACGAAATTAGGGACGAGACGGGAGACGGACGGCTGAAATTGCATGCAGGTTCATTATACGACTCGCGCTATGGCGAGGGGAGTTGGGAGGAGGGGCGGGACTAATACCACATTATGCATCGCCAGTGTTCGCATGGACGAGTTTTTTTCCATCTATTTTTAATTCGCCCGCTACTGCCCCCTGTAGCAGTCCCCCTGCACCCTGCTACCGCCGCCCCTGAGTCGGCAGTAAGTAGGGTTGCCCCTGGGCTTCTGCGTCACAGGGAGTCACCCCCTGACTGTCCGCTTCGACGTCATGTGTTCTCTGTTCGTATTCTTGATTTCAAAGTCGCACTTCTGCAGGATTTTAAGGAATAATGTAATAAAGTTGTGTTTCAGCCCCGTAATTTGCAAATTAATTCTTGTTGTAAAATTTTGCGTAAGGTATTTTTTGTCAAGTTCTTGAAATACCTAATACGTAGTTACCCGCAAAATTCGCTATGTTATGTGACTGCAGACTTTACTCCGAGATGTGTGCTCGTGTCTTCTGCCATTGACGAACAGCCTGTGTGATACTTTCCAAGGACGCTTTCAGCCTAGAGTAAAGTCTCAGTGGTTGAACAACCAGTCTGCAGTGAAGCATTCTCAAATGTAAATTATGCCGTATGGTTGCCAGTAGCCAAATAAATCGCAAATTGCTGTTAGTTTGGTATAGGGTAGTGAAGTCCAGCGTGTTACTAAATATTTACAGAAAGAAACCTGTGATAATTAAGAGTATATGTTGGTACACANGGTAGTGAAGTCCAGCGTGTTACTAAATATTTACAGAAAGAAACCTGTGATAATTAAGAGTATATGTTGGTACACATTAGTGCATTAGTATGATGAGAAAGCGCGAATGGTAAATTTTTTTCTCAATAAATTCGTGACAGTGTTTCTATATATGTTCAGGTAAGAGTCAAATAAATAGGGAATTCCCCAACTTCAAATAGTAGCGACGCTCAACATTCTTATATATGCATTTTGAAGTGTGGCATTATTTATATACTACGTATAGGTTAAAAACTTCCATAATGGTTTAGAGGGTTCACTGTTACCTTCTTACAGTGTAGGGTCTGTGTGCCAGTAGCAGTTTAATGGCAGTCTCCACAGAAATATTACGACTACCTTCAGTTTCAATGCGTGCTCTAGGGTAAGAGTAATACGCACCGAGTGACGATCTTCCCAAGTGGTGCCCCGCAGGTGGCCGTTATTCCTGGAATTCTAAGTTGAATGAAACTCTAGAAATGCAAGAGTAAACCCACTTGTCAACGATAACATCCGCCANTATTCCTGGAATTCTAAGTTGAATGAAACTCTAGAAATGCAAGAGTAAACCCACTTGTCAACGATAACATCCGCCAAGTCTCCCACCGTGTGGAGATCCTGGCGTGAGCTCGCCGAAAATCGTGCCTGTATCGCTAAGGCAGAAAGACGGTGACCTAGCCAGGCTCTTGGACCGCGCACAGCAATNCCTAGCCAGGCTCTTGGACCGCGCACAGCAATTCTGCAGCGGGCCATAAAGAAACCTCTACATTCGGGATCCTGAATAAAGGCTTATTAGTAAAGAGATATTAAGTTTCCGGGTTTCTACAACTACCAATACGTTATTAAATAATTGATTAAGTTACACATGGAAAGATTTTCAAAATATATGTAATTATGCCGCTAAAGACACTGGAAAATCGCAAAAAATTTCTGAGCCAATATATTTTCCAAAACACTGTAGGGACCTAATGCTTCTATGATTGTATGAGGCAGTTTTGACTTGGCTTGGCACTCTGCAGACCAGTCATAAAAGTTCAGTCTTAGAGTGTCAGAACTTTTCATTGACACAGAGAAATGGAAAGAATCTTCATACTCATTTGACAACCATACTGACAGAACATTTTCTGACATGTGCATAGGACACCGAAATATAGGAAACAATAACCTTTTCCCGCGATAAAGAAGCGTCTATATACATTATGAAGTACTGTGACGATATTATAAATTACTTTGATTCCTCGACAACCATTAGTAGAACAGTCATGAAATTCGCACTTTGTATCTATCCTCTTTATCCCTATTGTGCGTCCTTCTTGTACATTGAAACCTTAATTTTCCACTGTCCCAATGAAAAAGTATCCGAGCATCGCTCAAGTGTCTTTAACCGATTGCTCTATTACATAGATACGTCATTACAACACCAATTCTTACCTCGATGTGTGCAGAACAATATGAAGCCCATTTCAGTAACCAATTTAAAACTTTGTTGTTGTAATAATCGAGTAGTTCTTCTGCTGTATTGTATTGCATTCTCGTAAATGTGCCAGCCAGTGTTTGCGATAAAATAAATAAACATAAGGGCATGAAGACTCTTTTATAAAATGGAAATTTTGTGCTCCCGAAATTGTCGCTTCTTGTTTTGCTGGCGGCTTCATCCCTGGTCGGCCTGCGGTGCAATTTGGTCAACTATGGCATCCCACTTCTGGACGCAATGTTTTGTGTTCATCATTTATTTTCAAATGCAGCATGATGTAAGTGTTCAAAGTGTTCGCTGTAGAAATAACCTGCGGGTGCACGTATACTTTGCTGGCAGTCACGACCGACGTATTATTCTTTTTTTTATTTACTGTCGTAGCTACTCAGTGGCTAATCTGTTACACACCGCAGATTTTTTATCTATTGCTGTGAGTGCAGTCCAGCAAAATGAACTCATATCACTGGTGTCTGGTGAGCTGGAGTAAGTTACTTTAGTTAAGAAATCTATTTTTAAACCAAGTGATAATACATTTTAAATATCTTGCTTTACCAAAATATTAAAATAACAGGTTACACAGCGCCTCTCACAAAGTATATATGCTACGGGAATTTCGCCCAATCTGCGAAATGTTACAAACCAGTGAAAAAGTGTTTCGATGGGATCACAGAAACCCTGTTGGTCATTTTGGTTACCGAATTTCATTTATTTGTACAGCGAATTTATTTTCTCCAGGCGCTGATTTCAGTCGGTAGAAGCTTATTTACAGAAATCTCCGGTGGTAAGCATTTCATTTAAATATTCTGGTCCGTCTTTAGAATGCTCTGAGGTGGGATTTACTGGGTGAATCTGCCGCCTCTTTAGTTTTACATGTATGCAATTTTCAGATGACCACCTGAAGGAAAACATACAAGTTTGCCCACTAACTTATAATATAAGCAGATTGTTGGGAACTTTGTGGTTTGGGTACCACAACAATTTTATAAACGGGACTGAAAATGTATACTTACTGTGCACTAGATGTGTGGGTATGGTTTTGGGATTGACCTCAATCTGAAATACCGTTTGACACGTGTTCTGTTTTGGCACTGAGAGGTGAGTTGCCTGTGTGTACGTCACGAAACGTGCTCTTTGTTGATTGGGGATACAGGCTTAAAACACTTCTAAATCTTGTGTTCAAGAATAAGTAGGCGCGTCTGATTGGCCCGGTATATTTCCTTTGACAAAACTTCTTCTTCTACTGCTAGGATAGACTTAAAAGTCTGTTCCGCCTCAAAGACTGTCTTCCCACCGTAAGCTTGGTCTTCCTACAGAGCGTCTTCCCATTAGTGCATATTGTTGTGCTTGTTTTTTTCAATCGATTTTGATCCATACTTTGAGAAGATTCATCAATAAATTACACCTACGCTTAATTTTTTCAAAGAAGTCACTGTAAGTTAGTTTCGTGGCAAATTTCACTTGTAGAGTAATTTTCTGGAGTACTATTATGTTATAAAATACACCTCTCGCCTAAGAAAGTATTTCTGCAACTCAGTTCAGTTGTAATACGTTATGTATCCACCAGGTGGACCCTGCCTGGTGTTCAAGTAACGGACACATCACGGGTATATAACAGAGATAAAAAATGTTTGTGATGCCTCTTGCATTTAAATTAAAAATTTCCAGATCAATATGTTAATCCAACAAGAATACTCTGATACGGACAACTAATTATATGACTAAGGTATGGTTGCAGATAGTATGTACGTGGAAAAACTTCAATAATAGCTCGTTAATGCAATTTCAATCACTGACGAATTTTTAAGTAAACATGTTCGATTCACTTAGGAGATAATAATGCTAGTCAGCCAGCCGCCTCCATACATTCAGACTAAACATCTGATATTTTGTGAAGCTGTTTACATGCAAGAAGTGAAAAATTGGCGTAAGGGGCTGTTCCTTGAAGAGCCTACATTAGACCATTTTATCAAAACAGCGAACTTATGGTTTTATATAATAAACGCTTTCACTCGGTATGAAATTTCCCGCCAAATGTAAGTTTCCTTATTTAAATAGCGGGCCACGAAGTTTCGTGTTGCTGTGAGTCTTTCTCGAACAATCTATTCATTTTCATGTGGACATCACGCATTAGGGATCACAACCACCGAGGATCTGAGCCTCGTCTCTCTCTCACACTCGAGGCCACGAGAAAGCAAGGAGCGCTGGATCCCATTGGCGTGGCACGCCCTCATATGGCCATGTCGTGGCTGATCAATAAGGGTAATTATGTTACTTTACGGCATTTGCTATCACGTGTGTACAATTCCCTCCGTAATGACGGAGCCGGCCGTCAGTCGCAACCCGCGAAACATCGGACCCCCATGCTGCGCCCACGACGCGCCACTATCCGCCCTGAAAACATAGCCTTTCTGCTTGGTTCATCGCATTTCACCCCCCGTGCGGAAAACATCGCCCCAGTGCTGGGCCCATGACCCGCCACGCTCCGTTCTGAAAGCATCATCCCTGCGACTAGTTCACGACAATTACTGACCGTGCGAAAAACATAGACGCTAGAAATTTGTATACGAAGCGTTAATCTCCGGATGGAAAACATTACATTATATGGCCAGTTCACCACACAACCCTCGACTCCAGTGCTGCGCCCATGCCACGATACTCTCCGTTTGGTTCACCGTACGGTAATGATCTTGCAGAAAATATCGACTCTCGTATTGGTCCACCGTACTCTGCTCAGAAGACAAAATATCTCCCACTGTACTTAATCCATCGTACCCTTTTAACACTGCAGAAGATTTCACCTACCATGCAATATACAATAAGTAATACTTTCTTTTGTGACAACCAGGCTATCTAGAATGCACAAAAGGTATTGAAGCCGGTCGTAAACATTCTGAACAATACGGAGAAAGAATCGTGAACGCGCCACTTTATTTAAGATGTATTTTAAGGAAGTAGCAGCGGTCAATGGGTACATTAAAGTCTTGTGCATGATTCGCTACAGCATGCTACGAAATATTTCCTATTATTTGAACTACAGGTTGGCGAGCAAGTTACCAGGCGTTGACTGTCGAATGACGTACTGGCGTGTGGCTTACTAGTGACGCCATTTTGCTAGCGTGTGCAAATGAAGTTCGCGGCATTAGGGTAGTTACACCTCTGAATACTTACCTACTTTGTAGCACCAGTGTTCCTGAAATACGTATTTTTTTTGGGAAACTGCAGAACTGGTTCCCACTATGTTTATCGTAGTTCACACAGTTCAGGATACTTATGAATTACCCTTTTATAATTTAAAGAATATTATAAATGTTATTTCGAATACTTCCGACCTCGCCAAAAAAAAAGTTTTTTTTTTACACTCCTGGAAGTTAAAGTATGTTAACGGGATACTTATCAAAACTGAGACTGATAACTGTACTGACTTTTGCCGCAGACTTTTCACTGGTTAAATTGTAGGTTAGTGGCTTGCATGTAGCGTGAAAAAACAACTATTTAGAAAAAGAGGTTATGAAGAGAAATCCTATGCCCTTGTTCTAAATGTTTCAGAGAGATAAGAAAGTTTTTGTTTACATACTGCCCTGATCTTTGCCTCCGTACTTAACTAACCTTTCTTTCTTATTTTCGTTTAGGCCGGCTGTGGACCACGTTGATTCGGTTTCAGTTACTTCCGGCCTTTGATCTTCGCCCAGCACTAATTCATTCTTTCACTCTGCATTCTCCTTCTATTATCCGTCCACGGTGATTGGGTCCGGAATCTAATGTTTTCTTGGAAACTATTGGATTTGTTCATTCTAGACTTGTATACTTCCCTGTTTCTGACTTCCGTTCCTTGTATTCCCATTTCTTCCAAGTGCTTTTTCACCTCCTGATGTCAAAGTGTAATATGAAATGTATTTGCATGTAAATAAACCTCGGCTGTGAAGTGGCCGAAGACAGTTGCGTCGTGCTGTGTTCAGCCGTACTCGACTCCACGTTGAGGTAGCAGACGGCTGGCAGTTTCTCCAACACTGCTTGACTGTCGACTGTGTTGTCTGATCAGCGCTCCCGTAGCCGCACACCAGCATGTGCCAACCACGTGTTG
>NQII01019615.1:0-11938 GCA_002778355.1 Clitarchus hookeri | reverse complement strand
CTTTAATCAATACAATTTACAATCACCTCAAAGAAATTAATTTATTTATATAATTAAGAATCAGTCCCAATCTTGCATTATAATATAAATAATATGTCCATGTTTGACAGTTGCAATATTGACACTAAAATCCGTATTACGTGTTCATTCAGTCCCACCTCAACTATGTCCAGGTCCCACCAGTCCGCAATGTTCTAGAGTCTTCCGAGCGCCCTCACGCACATTAGCCTTCACTCGTCGGGTTTCACGTCCTCTCGTCCATTCACCCCACGAACACCTCGTCCGCTGTCGTCTCGCAATCTCCCGTCATCGTCCGTCCCTCGCCACACGTTACATCGCTCCCGCACTCAGCCAGATGGCCTCCGCCAGCCTGCTGTTCGTTGGACTGCTACAATATGTATACGGTCGTAGGCCATCGCCCAGAAATATCTCTAAATCCTGCGTTGTGCCGAGGGTCCAAATTCCCAGAATATTCTTGAACATTCTCTACACTTGTCGGCTTCTCCAGCAGGGGNACACGTACATTTCCTATTTTTCACAGCTCACCATTTAAAGACTGTTCGCGGTAAACTGAGCACTTTTGAAAACCCTTCTTAACATCTACTTTTATGTGGTATTTTGCTAAATAACTGACGCAGTTGTTAACGTACCATACGTGAGTACACACACAACTATTCTCAGAAGGAAACGAAATTAAATTAAAATAAAAATGTCCATGTTTTTTTCAACTTTCCTTTTTTTACTGTACTGCAGTAAAAATTAATTAATTTGTTAGTTATAACGATATACAAACTATCTTCTGAATTCAATGATTTAAGAGAGAAGTGAAATCGCTGCAGCTGCATATCGCTTCATATATGCACTAATTGATTAGCTGTAGAGAAGAAGGTAGGTAATCATGTTAGTGTCTCATCGCGGCAGACGTCTCCCACCGAGAGGAAACGTATTCGATTCCCGGCGGGGTCGCTTCCGGATTTTCGCAAGTGGCAGTCTTGCCGGACGATGCCGCTGGCTGGCGGATTTTCTCGGGGATCTACCGTTACCCCGCCCTTGCATTCCTGTGCTTCTCTATACTCACCTCGCTTCAATCTCATCGGCTCTCAGAACGCCGATGTTAAAAGCCGCCCAAAACTCCCGTCTCGTCGTGGCAGATGCTTGACATACTTAGCCGATGTCTGAAAGAACTTGCATAATTCTTTCCACGCTAGCACGTATAAGGAGCAGTAGACTAACTTCTCGTATTCTCATTTAAAACATTAAGTGCTGACGTAACTCCGGAGTTCAAGCGAATTTAACTAATTGAAGAAGGGAAATATGGCAGCTAAAATACTACACTAATTTTAATTTCGTACGAAACTTCCATATTCAGCCATTGGGTAGCCATAGTTCAAACCGCAATCTGTAATTCTGAGGTACCCAATTGTTATCTATCTCGGTACAGAGGTTGGTCGCCACGGATGAAAAACTGCAACTTACTATAACTGTTATATATCCTAATAGAAAGAGCAAGTAAAAATAAGACTGTTTTGAAAGCTATGAATTTTAACAATAAAGTAATCACATTTTTGTACATGACGTTAGACGCATTTTCACTTACGGAAATATTTCCCCGAGCTCTATGGATTCGAGTCAGACCCAGCTCTATATAATGTATTTACAGAAACGGTAACGTCTTTTTCGTATTTTTGGTTGGGTCTGTTCGCACAAGAAAACACCAATATCCGACAATTTGTTATAATTAGTGATTTTTCACACTATTATGTTATGCTAATACAAGCAATATTAGACAGGGACCTCAAAAAAATGTAAGTTATTTCAAAATTTTTAAACATGAAAATTGTTAAGATGAGAAAACGGGCAGCCAAGACGGTTTGCTTTGTTATGTGTTCATGCAGAAAGGTAAAGAGAAATCTTAGCTGATAAGTTAAATTTCTACCTAACCAGAATAGCTTGAAAAAAGTAAAAACCATTTTCATGTTAAAACATTTTTTCAATAAGTGGTTTTAGCAAATTAATCTCAATTATAACAAGTGTAAATATTCATTGGTGCGCCCACATAACTGTAGATGCATAAGTACTCGTAATAACCATAATGTTGTGTTTTTTTTTGGTTTTTGTTTTGCCCCCTTTCCCTTTTTTGATGCCTTGTGGGCGCTTCGGTGTCCCCATCCGAAAATAAAAGAAATTAAATATTTATTTTTAACCTTTTAAAATTGAGAATAGAAGCACTCATAAATATTAAATAATTAAATGAAGATAAATTAACTTGCCATAGTAACTTCTTGTGATCTAAGTCAAAGTTCAATACTTGATATTACTGATTCTTTTTTTCATTGTGCATTGTGCTTAGAGCATGTTTTGCTAACTTGATGGATTTCCCATGATGGTGTAAAAGGTGAGATGACTTGGTAGGGCTCGGGCCTGATCTTTAATCTTTCTTTAGTATAAAGGATAGCGCTTGTGGCGGATTTCGTTCCTAGTTCTCCTCTGGGTATTGGTGCTCGGCTTACGGGTCATTTGTTTGGCAATCCCCTTTATGGGGATCTCTCTACCTGTTGGTCCTGGTATTGAGCTCCATGAGATGGCCGAGATGTCAATGAGACGTCAACGCCTACCTACCATCTAAACTTTCAAGAACTTCGCTAAAATATATTTGCATCCATGTGCAGGAAAGTGGGCTCATTAGACATCAGTAGCTTCTTGTTTCACATGTGTTGCTTTCAGACACGCAAGTGCAGATGTTTCAGACATATGTCCTGAGTTGGCAATGATATAGGACCAGCCTGATCCTTCTAAGCTCTTCTCATTAAGTTTGAAGAAGGCCTGCTCTTTGTGGAATTGCCCAAACAGAATAACAACGTTGTTTTCGCCATACAAATCTGGCCAGTTCCAATTTAACAAGTTAGCTAAAATGTACAGTGGCTGATTTATTGCGATTACAGGGACTTTAGTTATGTCAACATATTTAGTGATGTTCGTAGTGATGTTAGTGGCATTTCTAAGTATTTATACAGAGCTAGAGTTCTCAGTAAACAAAGGAAGGAGATCCTGGATTGCAGGAACATTATTTTGTTTGTTGGCTTCGGTTGCATGAAACTCAGACTAATATAGATTCAGAAGAAAATTGTCACTTTCTGATAAACTGAAATTTTTGGCGTGGCTTAGCCATTATTTTTCTCTCAACCAGTGTTGCATTGCACCTTCTTCGGTTAACACTTGTTACATGCGTTTAAACAAAACTTCACACCATTTTATAAAAAAAAAGACCAATCAGAATAAAATAATTTATATTTTTAAAAGTGTTTTACTACTGGCCTCAAAAAATATATAGAAAATATGTATTTTAATTTTTTTTTATTTAAGATAATTAAGATATTTACTTTTGAATAGTATCATTTAATTTTCCATTCAAAAAAACATTGAAAATTACATCTCAACTGCTTATGTACGCCAATTTATAGATTTGATCCACCATTTTGGAAAATGGCTGGCATATTGAAAACAATTGACTCTTTTTGGGTCCCTATGAAAAAATACTTGTTTGAACTTAATGTAAATTTATACGAACTGACACCTTCTTATCACATCTTGCCGGATATTTCTGAAAACAGACTTCACTGTGTTATGAATTTTACTGATTTATTTTGAGCGGTATTAAATTTCCAGTTCGACATTCAGCCTTCGCTGTGCAGAAATAAACTGGCTCTTGTTTGCTTTATTGCATGTAATCTCACAAAAATATAATTTATAGCTTGAATTCTTGAAAACATATAATTTCGGTTCTGTGTATGAAAAAGAAGAATTATGTTGGGAAGTCTTTGTATTATTATTTAAAATATTTCAATATTTCCTGTGATAATTAAATTTTTCTGTAAAATGTTCTAGTCTCATTCCTTCCGAGTCCCCTCAACCTTGCCTACAATTTCTGGAATTATTTAGTTATTTATTATTTATCATCATTCTTCTAATATTTCATTTCTTTTCATACAAAATATGCACAGTGGCGTTTTGGTTCATCAGTCGACGTGCTTTTACTTTAAATTGCTTATGAAACCTTCTTTACTCTTGGAACACAAAAGTCCGTATACCTTTATTTTCAGCCTACTTTCCGAAGGAAAGAAAGGTTTATGATATCACTTTCCTGTCTGTATGCCTGTGTGTGAATGTGTGTTTGTGCATGTTTGTCTCTCTTCTCTTTCAATTTTTGAACGAGTAAAAAGAATTTCACAAAAACTTGGTACTTGTATAGTACTTAGTAATGACANTCTTCTCTTTCAATTTTTGAACGAGTAAAAAGAATTTCACAAAAACTTGGTACTTGTATAGTACTTAGTAATGACACCTGACTTATAGTTTTCAAACACGCCGGGCCCTTACTTTCAAAATGGCGTTGATTTTAAAATTTTGGGTGATATGTCAAATCTCGGAAACCATTTAACCTATTTAAACCAAATTTTGTATGCTGACAGAACATTGTGTATGCATTAAACCTTGAGGTAGATATTGTTGTTGGTCCTCCATTTGGTAAGATAGCACAAATTAAAATAATTAAGAATTTAAATTATACCTCGAAAACTATTCAACCGATTCGAACCCAATTGGGCATGTAAGTGATATGATAGGCCCTGTAAATTTACGTCATTAAACATGATTCGTTATTTTCTTCAAAATTGCGGCCATGCAAATATTTTATGTGTATTTAGTATATCATTCATAACATTTAACCAATTTCAACCAAATTTTGTATACTGGAAGAATTAATTACGAGTATCAAAAATACTTACAAATAACCACTTTTTTCGGCCGTTTTGGAAGGTAGCACTATGAGAATAAATAAAGTTATTATGTCACAACTTGATAAATAATCAACCGATTCCCTACAATATTTAGCAAACAAGTAGTACTGAAACAGAAGATATTAAATGATTTGTTTTANGATAATAAATGATTTGTTTTATGCATGCCAGACACTTATTTTCAAAATGGCGGCCATATATCAATTTTTAGCTTAGAATGCTATATCGTCGAAACCATGTAATAAATTTCAACTAAACTTTGTACGCTAGCAGTAGATATTACAACTATCAACTCTATGTACACAGATAATCTTTTGTCCGTCATTTTGTTAGATAGTGCCATGCAAGTAAATAAAGTTTTTGTGATATATCGGGAAACAATTTACATATTCCTTCCAAATTNTTGTTAGATAGTGCCATGCAAGTAAATAAAGTTTTTGTGATATATCGGGAAACAATTTACATATTCCTTCCAAATTTGGCAAACCAAAAGTACTGCAGAAGTTGGTGTAAACTAGCATCTTATATGTAGGTAAGGCACTCATTTTCAAAATTTTGGATACATCAATAATTATATTGGTATATTTTACTAAAGAAACAATTCCCAACTTAAACTTTTATGCTGGCAGTACCTATAACAACCATCAAATTTGTTTATGCAGAGCCTTATTTCTCTTCCATTTTGTAAGATATAACCTAAGAAAATAAAATATTTATATTTATCTCATATCTCGGGAAACAATTAACCCATTCTTACAAAATTTNGATATAACCTAAGAAAATAAAATATTTATATTTATCTCATATCTCGGGAAACAATTAACCCATTCTTACAAAATTTCGTGAAGATGTTGTACTGTGTTAGACGATAATAATAATGGATTTTTTTTAAAAGTAGGACACACCAATTATTCAGAATAGAGGCTATAAATAATTTTAGTTTTGTGGGTGATATCTACGAAACTATGTAATATTATTTTAATTCAACTTTGTATATTGGCANATAAATAATTTTAGTTTTGTGGGTGATATCTACGAAACTATGTAATATTATTTTAATTCAACTTTGTATATTGGCAGTATACATTTATTGAAATAGCTACTATATTATATTTTTTGTCCTCCATTTATGAAGATCGCCACATGAAAATTATGGTAGGTTTTATGCTATGTCTCGAGAACCAATAAACCGATTCCCCCCAAATGTTACACTGGAACATTTCAAATAAATTTGTACCAAATTTTGCACAACATAAAGGCTACAGAATGTCATGTAAAATTTCATGATTTAAATGTATCAGTCAAAGATTTTCAAAATGGCAGCTTCATAAATCATTTAGGCATGTTTGACATAAATACAAAACAATTTAACCAAAATTAACCAAAATTTGTTTGTAGACAGTATCCTAGAGAAACATATTAGTAGTAGGGTTTGGCCGATTTTCGGCCAATGGGACGGGGGACCAGCACTCTGGCCCTCAAAATTTCCCGTTTTTTTCCTTTACATCGACTAAATATCCCTCTTAATTTTCCTTTTTTCTGTAACATTTCCCATTTTCCCCTTAANCTTTACATCGACTAAATATCCCTCTTAATTTTCCTTTTTTCTGTAACATTTCCCATTTTCCCCTTAAAATATCGACCTTGCCAGAGTTGGAAGAACGATCACCCGAAAGGCACTTTTCATTCTACCGGAAGGATTTGGGATGATCGTTTTCGATGGCAGAGCAGTGGCAGTAATATTGGTTTTATAGGCATAGGGTATGCCAAATCGATAGACAGGATCCAGGGTCTAGAGACAGAGCTTACCGTCCACCATATTGGTTCTGTCAGCAATCTTAGCCATCATATTGGATTCAGGCGACCTTGACTTTTATCTGAACTCGTGACCATAAATGACCTCGAACCCAAAGAATTCCGAAAAATTTAAATATCTAAAAAATATAAAAACTTCCAAAAAATTATATTTAATATTTATAACAATTTATTTAAATATGTATTTAAAAAATATAAAATTAAAATTTCGAATGTTTGGCCTTGGAGGGGACGGAACGCCAAAGCCGATCAGTCACCATGTTATGACGTCAGCCGACTACCATATTGAATCCAAGTCACGAACTTAAATTAGAAACTTGACCTTGCTGACTTTTGACCTTAAACCAACGAGATCACAAAAATTCAAAAAAATCCCCAAACATTCTAAAAAAAATTTAAAAATGCTTTTAAAACATTTATAAATTATAAAAAATTCATGAAAAAAATTATTTAAAAAATTTATAAATATGCATTTAAAAATTTACATATACAGAGGTTCCCTAAGCACCATGTACATCAGACGAATGACCCTCGCCAATGTTACATATTGGTAAATTTGTCGGTTCCCCTCCACTCCCTCTACTGATGTTTAACGTTGGTTGATTACTTGTGTTCACTTCATTACCCAACAGCGTTAATATTGGTTGATTATTTACACTCGTTCGACTCGCCACCAATGTTTCTGACTGTATTAACATTCCCCTCCCCTACCCATTCAACATTGCTTATTCTGTCGAATGCACGTCTCCCAATGCATTCATTTTTTTCATTTGCCATTTGTTTACTTTTTCATCGCCTAGGTGATGCTAGTGTTTTAATTACCGATTTCGCCACCAGAAGAGCTGTCGATTTAGCCATGTTGGTTGTAGCCAACCCTGACTCTGATTCCAATTATGTTAGGCTCGAAAAATCCAGAAATATCTTAATCCATAGAATTGTACATTACTAGCTGGTTACAACAGGAGACCACACTGAATAACCATACTAGCCAACGACTGACTCCACCCAAGACTAACTTGACCCAAGACGGGTTCCTGACGAGACCGACTGAGAACAAGACTATCTCCTGACGAGACCAGTTCCTGCAAAACTGGCTAGAGTAACTGACAAGATCAAACTGCCGCACCACCCACCTATACAAACGATGATAGACAATCTCTAAAAAGTCTCTAATAAGGATCTCGTAGCTAACCTCTTCGGACAAAAGTGTGCAAAATTTTCGAAAATCATTTCTACCACATTTGACCATGCCAAAGAGTCATATTGACTTACCAAGCTAACTGGCCAGGTCAACTAACTAGTTGCGAAACGTTCCTCAAAAATATTACCATAATTTTATTCGTTCGCCATATAGAACTCTGATCCATTTTAAATGACCTTAGTAATACATAATACTTCAGATCAAACCATAGCCTTCCTCCATCACATGCTCACATACATTTTATCTAAAATAGACTCTCGCAATCGATTGTTTACACCACTTATTTCATAAGTCTTTGAGAGAAGCAGAAAAGAATGTATAAGAAATTAATCACACATTAATATGCATATATAAATTTAATTTATTTATACTTATTATATGCATTCTATTTTTCTCATTAATTTCTCAGATGTTTCGTCTAGTACCCATCATCAGTTGTCAGATTAGACTATATTGCACGATCCTTCAGTTCATCGATGATTGAAGATATCTCAACAATGCGTCAGAGATCCCCGCGTTTTTTTGCAGGTCAATCAAATATCTGAGTCTAACAAGTTCATTCTGGTTTTCGGGAAATAACTAACGAGAGTTTTTGACTCCTGTTTTTTTCATACTACTTGTCGAAGGAAACTCGTTGGTGAAATATGTGTGAACGTCGAGGGAATCATCATCCTTCTCAACTGATACTTCATTAGCACTGTGGCCGTAGTCACTATTATCTTTGCTGTCTTTATGATCGTCTTCACGTCCTATTTTATCCTTAATATCAAGTTTACTTTTCTTTGTAGGAGCCGCATGGTCATCATCAGTATGTGTATCAGACGATTTGTCCTCGCTGCTGGCTGGCAAGTAACTTGTCAGGTGCTGATTGGCGAAGAACGTTCTAGCATTTTGTTGGCAAGTGACTGTTTTGCCTCTGTATTCATAGATACGTTGTGGTTTCGGTTTGAGCACTTAACATTGAATTAGCTCACCCGTAGGTCTACCAATCTGGAATCACAAAGTACATACAATAGCACTGCAGGGGCTGCGGTGGCTTAGCGGTTAGCATGCTCGTCCGCCTCCCACCAAGGCGAATCGGGTTCAGTCGCTGGCCGGGTCACTGCCTGATTTTCGCATGTGGGGATCCTGCCGGACGATGCCGCTGGTCAGCGGGTTTCCTCGGGGATCTACCGTTTCCCCCGCCCTTTCCTTCTGGTGCGGATCTATACTCACCTCAATCACTCTCATCAGCTCTCAAGACCTCGCTGTTAAAAGTCGTCCAAATCTCTTCACTCACATTAACACTGAAAAATCCTTAGACTGTGTCTGCTGCCTCGTTCTGTTGTGCAAGTTGAACACGTGCTTTTTTTCCTTACTATATCACGCATTTCATATAATCTTACTTCTCCTAGCGCAAATTTAATCTCAGCCTTGACATCGAATGATACACCACAAGACTGATCCGGATAGTGTATCCACAGAACATCTATATCGGATAGAGCATCTGTACATCCACATTAACTACAATACATTAACCATGGAAACGAAAATTGGCTCATGTGTCGATGGCACCGTAGTTTTTTCCTTTACTATGGACATGAATCGGGCCACTTCCTAAGCCCAGGCTGCTTAAGTGTCATTACTTTTCCCATTACGCATCAAGGCAAGCGCCTCTGAGACAGAGGCTATACCGGCTTGTGCAACTAACGAAACATATAGGTTTCTATGGCCATTACAAAACCTATAGGATCAACGTGTCATACATAGATTGCCAGGTCCAAACCCAAGCTGCAGTAGTGGTGTCCACATTTCAGTCGGCACTCATCACTCGAAATTCAAAACGCAATCATCTCTATCCAACTATCATTCTCCCTATATTTTATGTGGCGCAGCAACACTTATTAACATCCAGAGGCTTCATTGGTACCACAACAATATTGTGCATATAACAAGAGACGCCCCTAAGACAATTACGAGTAGCTCTGTTTCACTCAGAACTGAAGGTCAGCTATGATCTGTTTCACTCAGAACTGAAGGTCGGCTATGAAACTGAGCAGTAAACCAGGCTAGCCACAGGAGAATATCTGTAAAAGTGATTAATTAATTTGGTTTTCTGTGAATTTTGTTTTTCATATAACACTATAGCTAGCAGTTACAAAATAATGTAACTGTGTATTGTACTCTTACGCGATATTACTCAATAAAAGTTTCGAATTTAGACAATCTGATTATTCAGTTTTATTCTAGTGTTATGTGGTTCTAAATTATAAAGTTCCTATCTTAAAAAATTTCTATTTTCTTAACGACCATGTTTCAGATCTTATTAAAGACCTTCTTTATGTCTCTATTTTGTTATTGTCAATTAACTCATATTCATCATTAACGCACGTTCAGTCTACATGTTGCCATCATCTTGAATGTCTTTCACTCACGAATCCAGTCCAATAGTCCAGCCTGCAGTCATACTCTTCACTGCTCTGATGTTCGCAATCGCAAATTTTCCTCCCTCATTCATTCAACAACTGCCGGCTCGGAGACCCGAAACGCCGTTTATAGCAGCTGGCCTTGACCTAGAAGGTTAGCTGCACCCCGAGTCACGCTAATAGAAACTACGTCAGTTATCCAGAGCATTATTCAGATGTCTCAAATACACGCGTTACCCAAGGTCGGGAGTGGCACGCGCCCTGATAGGCATAACAGGCACGCTTCATAAACAATCCTTTGAGAAAAGCCGCCGCATCTCCGCTTGCAACTGATAGTGCGCGCGCGTCAATAAATCATCTAATTGCTCTGTCCTTCACTTCCACTCGCCCTCGCCGGACAAAGCAGCGAGAGCGTTGCAATATTTAAGAGAATGTTCTACCGCCATTCATATCGCGTCAAGAGTGAGAAAGGGTCGTAAAGATCCCTGTCTATCAAGACTGCCAGCGGAGTATGCAGTAATCACAAAATATCAATAACTCTAGCTACACTGCCTACATAAAATCAAGTGGCTACACACTAGGTAAACAAACACTTCAGTAGTGCGAAAGGCTGGTAATGTTAAGAAGAGTGGCTTGAAAGCTACAAGTACAAATTAAGGTGGTGGAAAATTATCAATATGTCGAAATGACGATAATTTTAAAGATATTAATATATAAATATATATATAAATATATATATATATACATGATATATTCGTAACAATCCTTTAAAATAACGATATTTCCCATGCGATATTTATCACGTGATATTTGTTTAAAATATTCAGAAATAGTAAAGATTGTAAAAATATTAAAATAACCTGTTGTACCCGCGGCTCCGCACGCGTGGACTACAGAATTATTGTTAGGTTTTTTTTATAAAGTGGAATTTTACTTAGTGTTAATCTTCTTTACTCTATACATAATATTATACAACTCAACGTCTCGTGAATGAAATGGTAAAACTACTTATTAGTATTTCTCTGTTTTAAATTTATATATATGCTACCATGGAGTTTTTGTTAGGTCTTTTTATTCTACACAATTCTTTACTACATGATATTTTTCTATCTTTATCGATTTAGACAGCTTATTGCAAGCTAGCGCGCCAGCGGCAAAATTTTTTCCGACTTGATTCATTATTATAGTGTGTAAATTTTTTGAGATATTTTCTCTCGATAAAATGTAGCCAAAATGTATCACCTTTCAGCCCTCCAACTATTTCCGTGCAAGAAATTACGTCGATCTGTTGCTCGGTTTGCGACGTTGCATTGTTATTCCGTTTGTGTACTTTTTCATTTTCCAATAATAATTTCCCCGAGGAAATGAGATATTTTCTCGGGATAAAAAGTAACCTATGTAACTTCCTGGTCCCACTATCTCTGTACAAAAATTCACGTCGATCCGTTGCTCCGTTGCGACGTGTAAGAAGGACAAACAAACAAACATACCTTCGCATTTAGAATATTAGATAGGAAAATGTTATGCTTAAAAGCCAACAGAAAAACAAACACCTTCGATATACACACAATGAAACTAGTATCACAAAGCAAACTTGTATAAGAGAGGAAAGGTATAAGAACAAAAACTGCCGCAGTTAGAAAAAAAATGGGCTCTACCTTAAGCAGGATCTATTTTATAGCATTGAATTCACCTTCCTTATTGAATGTTAATACGTTCTT
>NQII01019614.1:0-12259 GCA_002778355.1 Clitarchus hookeri | reverse complement strand
TAATACCGATAAAGTAGGTTTCATATCATTTCTCTCTTTGGCAAGGTATAAATTTAAACCTATGTATTATTTTTTTCATAGGTGGGTGGATTGAAATACTTAGTCGTGGAAAATTAACAATCCCATCATAAAAATGTGTGAAAACNATTTTTTCATAGGTGGGTGGATTGAAATACTTAGTCGTGGAAAATTAACAATCCCATCATAAAAATGTGTGAAAACTGAACTGTGTGCTGAAGAGATTTTTAATAAACACAACGGATCCGGCTTGCAAAAAAGGAAAGGTGTTATGAAATGATTTTATATAAAACTGCTAGAACATTTTCCTTAGATTGCAAAAAAAAGTGCTGATTGAATTAGCGAGAACTTGAACATTTATAAGTAAGTGTCTACCACAATAATCGCCAGGAAAAAGTAAAATTGCAGAAAATAATCAGATAAACATAAGCAGTTACTTNGTAAGTGTCTACCACAATAATCGCCAGGAAAAAGTAAAATTGCAGAAAATAATCAGATAAACATAAGCAGTTACTTGAGAAACACTGTCTATATAGAAATATATTGATACCTGTCAGAAAATCAATATGCTCTAAAATTGTTTGATCTTTGTTCGTTAAGTTTAAAGTGTAAATAATATTAGCTATTTGTCTGAGGCAAAGCTTTCTTGGCTCTGAGCAGTATTTTAAAACAATTAAAAAATATTAATTTGACTATCTTTTAAATGACAAATTGTAATTGTGCAGCTGCAGTTACACTTAATTTACTTTATCAATAATTTTTTTTTAACTTTCACCTGCTAGTTTTATAAATTTGTCTGGTAGGCAGCTTTTTTGCGCGCGGAATGCGATACATCGTTAACTTTAGTTTAATCAATAACGATTTTATTTCTGTTTTTCATGTAAACATTCACCAAAACTATAAAACTGTTAAGGAACAGCATTTGTTTGATCGGAAGACCCCACTGGAAGACACGTGCTCGTCCACGACTAGAGGATTGCAAAATGCGCGCCGCTACCACGTTTTGCTCCACAATTCTCTATAAAGTAAAGGCGGTGTTATTTCTTAACTTGCTACTGCCACAGAGAAAAGCCATTTTATATTCTGACCAGGTTACAAATTATTCAGGTATTCTGGCTTTTAATATAAATTGCATACTTATAATCAGCCAGGGAGGATCAAATAAATTCCAAGTCAACAACTTTACATANTGGCTTTTAATATAAATTGCATACTTATAATCAGCCAGGGAGGATCAAATAAATTCCAAGTCAACAACTTTACATAGAACATGACAAGTTAAGAGGTCATATGGCTTCAGCACACTGACCTGCAATACATAAGAGTAATTGGATTAGGGAGCCACTACTCATTAAGGGTTATAGTTGGTTACTACAAACGTACGAGGTAATGTAGTCCAGCCTGTCGCCAAAAAGAAACAAAAAAATGGATATATAAGTAAATGTATTAAGGTGACTTCAGCGCAGTTACAAGGGACTCAAAGGTCATTTCAAATGTTAACATATTTCCTGGCGCACATTTCAATTTTTTCAACATAATTTACAAAATCAAGCGGTGGTACGATAGGGCTAAATAGTATTATAATAAAGTGGCACGGCAAAAAAAAAACAATTCCGCACAATTCCGTCCCGAAGTGGCATCCCAAAATGCCTAACTGGGACGAGTAAAAATAAGAGGCACAAAAATATCCCCATTTTATCAAAGTTATTCAATTAAAATCTTTATAAGCTGCGCTAATGTGTAAATGTCATTGAAAAGAATCAATTTTCTTCAAAATCTTGCTAAAATTTACCATTATTTGAAGCTATGCTAGGAATCTAACGTAATTTCATATAAAATTAAATTGTATATAAAGATTATAGCACAGCGGTATATAAATTGTATATAAAATACCAGCGCAACNTTTCATATAAAATTAAATTGTATATAAAGATTATAGCACAGCGGTATATAAATTGTATATAAAATACCAGCGCAACTAGTTTTCCCAAAGTGTCACAACAGAAACGAAGAGTGGAATAAAGAGTACCAAAACAGTAATAAATAAAATGTGGTAGTATAATCACCAATTACAAGTGGACGATGTGGCATAAAATAGACACAATAATATTTGAATAAATACCAGTTCTCCGGGAATTTCAATTCTAATAACGTTTAAATTTTCATTAGGTTTTCGTAATTTACAGCACACGTGTTAATTTTCAAGCGAGTTTTTTTTTCTTGCGAGGAAATGTGTTTATTCGAAGGTGTAAAATATTATTATAAAATTTACTTAATTAAAATATTTAAGGGGCTGTGAAAGATTTTCTCGCAGCTTGAGAGCTGAGGTCTTCAGCGCCGATGAGGGTGACGTGTAGTACATATGGAGCAGCTATGGAATGCAATGGTGGGATACACGGGAGTGCCCCGTGAAAACCCATTGGCCAGCGGCAACGACCATTGCGTATTCCACTTGCAAAAAATCCGGAGTCCACCCCGCCGGGAATCAAACCCGGATCGTCATGTTGGAAAGCAAGTAAAGCACCATAGTACTAGGGTTATTGGAATACAGAGAAGTTCTCTTTATAGTCACAGCCGAGACTGCGCTTTACATTTGCAAGTTAATGAATGTATATTATAACCAGACGTTTTGTTCAAGTTGTAGATAAATATCTTCATGATCGGAAAAATGATTCCTTATGTTTAAGTGTGGCAGATTACAATAATTTAATTGAAAGAATTTTATACTAGAGAGTTACATACATTTATCAAAGTAAATCATATTTTCTGAAAAAATTATTATTTTACAAAAGTTACCTTATTTTTACTATTTAATTATTTACTGAAGTCATAACCATCTTAATTCATTAATTTAATAAGTGAATGGTTATTTGACAGAGCAACATGACACAAACACTCATTTGTGAAGCATAAACTGCCTTGAGAAACGTAACCGCAGTATGACATTGTCCACAGCTTAAATAAAAACTAGGTCACCCTAGTAACGGACGAAATTTCTTGCCTATCAATCCAAGTATAATTATATTTCACACCCGAGTTAATACAAGTATAAAACGAACACCAGTGTATACAAAGAGTGCCAATTTTATTTAAAAATGTTATTCTTAAGAGAAAGTAATAAAAAAAGTTATGACACAATACACAAACATTAAGTAAAGCAAAAATTTCAAATTTTTTTAAATAATTAATACTATTGTCAAACATACAAATAGTCGTCAGCGCTTTAGGATGATTGTATTATCGAGTTTACAGATACATTTCAAATTCAAACTTTCTTTTCCGATTGGCTGGAAGCGAGGTTCTCTCAGAAACCGAAGGCGCTCACATCAGTGTGTAAATATGAAGTNGGTTCTCTCAGAAACCGAAGGCGCTCACATCAGTGTGTAAATATGAAGTGTGTATCCATGTCCTCGATCCATACGCAGACGACCAACCGCAAACAAACCGTGTGTAACTTAAATCGGCAAGAGTAAATCCTCGCGGAATATAGATTAACTAATATTTTGAATCTCTACGGCCGTTATGAGGATTCGCCCAGAACATAATAAAATTTGACTTCTGGAGCGGATGCTTCACTTAGACTTCAAACCCGTGAAATTTCTTCTGAGGACCTGACCGAGATCCTCGCAACATTTGAGNTAGACTTCAAACCCGTGAAATTTCTTCTGAGGACCTGACCGAGATCCTCGCAACATTTGAGGCCATCGCAGCGTCGACAGAAATTCATACGTTCGTCCTTGCAAGCTACCTTAGACACTCAGACGCACACATGCACAAACAAATGAAAGTGATCTCATAAGCCTTTCTTTCGGAAAGTAGGGTAAAAACCCCTTCGCATAGCATATTGCTGTACAAATGTCCAGAATGAAAATATATGCTTGTCTTAATACATGCGCCGATTAATTTCGAAAGAGTATCGTAGTGCCATTGGGTCCTCTCTTGATGCAAATTGGCCCACAGCTTTTGTAACTGGTCCTCGCATTCTGCAGATCGGTACCGGGATGGATCTGACATCCGAGCTGAACCCACGCATGTTCTTTCGGTCACGGATCANCGCATTCTGCAGATCGGTACCGGGATGGATCTGACATCCGAGCTGAACCCACGCATGTTCTTTCGGTCACGGATCAAGGACCTTGGTGGCCACGGGAAGTTCGTCAGCGTGACATAGGCATTTCATACACTCATGTGAGATGTGGAATAGTGTTCTCTTGTTGAAATAATGGACCGTAGTGCTGCATTATAATAGGTAACCCAATAGGACGCAGGATATCACTGTTGTACCACTGTGGTGTCAGGGTTCCCCGAATCAATTTTGGTGGTGAGCTTAAGTATCCACTATGACTCCTCCAATGTGATGGCAGGAGTAATGCCTATGTATGTCTCGACAAATTTGGTAGTTTGGCAATTCAGATCCAGGAACCAGCGGTAACTATGTTGCGATGCCTTCCAGTTCTGGTTCCATTCCAAACGTCGCAGTACCTGCCCTGGTGATAATAGTAAGCAGCCTGATCGAGGACTGTAAACCCGAAGTCCAGGTAATGTCAGCCACCTAAAAATAATTTGGGAATAAATGGTTTTTCCGCTAAATGTGTCCGGATGGCAGGCGCTAATGTATTAGGGTTGCTTAATGCTTGGTGCACAGTATGGTGACCTTCAATTGGTGGTATCTGTATTGGTCGCCCGGAAACTTTACGACTTGCATACTCATTGATTTTTCACACTGCGACATCGTGACATTCGAATTCCCCACATTTTGAGTATTAGCACAATATCCACAGAGCCTCTTGCAAATCAATAATGCGGTCATTATAAGATCCCCTTACTGCAAATAATGCAATCTTAAATTCTCTACTAGGCATAATCTGTGTTTGGTGATATTCCCTTTGCTTTTTGTCTGACTGAAGCTCCGCCCACGCCTGGTAACCCCAATGCTTTGATATTCATGGAGTGACTATAACACTTTGGTGGTCGTTCATTATGTTTCAATTATAACCATTTAGACACCTAACTGTTTTATGAACTTATATCATATTAACTTCAATTTGGATAATTTACATGACTTTTAGTGACTGCAAATTTATTAGTATATTTTACATCTTTCAAACGTTAAAAATTTTTAATCTTGTAAAAATTAGAAAGAAGAAAAATTGATTGTCTCCTCTGGAAGACCCTGAGAAAGTCAGAAACTCTCCACAAAATATAAATGGAATCATGTGCAAATTCGTTGGTCGTAAAATGATACTAACAATCATTATGATATCTGATGAAAAGTTTCCAGACACCCATGCTAAACAGTACTATAAGTATTCCTCGGATATACTGCCCAGTAGAGAACATTCATACATGGTGAGCCCACACTTACTATTTATTACAGCTGTAACCCTGCATGGGAGACTGTTAACCAGGTGTCGGAACGTCTCAGGGGGAGTCGCCAACCAATATTCCTGCACTGCTGTAGCAAGTGTAGCAAGTTATGTGGTTTGTTCGTGCAGTCACCCTTCCAGTTCATCACAGAAGTGTTCGATGGATTGAGGTCGGGGCTCTGGCCTGGCTAGTCCATTTCCTGAACCCTATTGTCCACAAACCACTAACGAATAGACAGTGCTTTATGACAGGGAACATTGTGATGCTGAAACACAAACTAATCATTTCCGAACTAGTCTTCCACCGTAGACAAAACACAGGCGGTCAAAATGTCCTCCTATCCATTCACCTCTAATTTGCTAAATAGTATTTCGAGAGAGCTAAGTACCTGTCATGAAAAGTATGACCACACTGTCACCCCACATCTGCCGCATTGCATCGTGGGCACTTCACGGAATATAGCCTTCACTGGCAATTACCACATCCAACCCCCCCACCCCCTACATTCGACTGCCATGTAGTACAATGTGATTCATGAGTCCAAATCACGCTTCTCCAGTCGTCCTCATTCCAGGGGAACCGCTGTTGACACCATTGAACGTGGTGCGTCACATCCACAGGATANCGCTTCTCCAGTCGTCCTCATTCCAGGGGAACCGCTGTTGACACCATTGAACGTGGTGCGTCACATCCACAGGATAAATGTGCGGTTTATTGGCAGGTACTTCAGCTTCGAACCCCATTCCTCGTTAGTCCCGGTGCAAGCCATGGTGCTAGCTGAACAATTAGTGGCTCTGTGAAATTAATGGGTGGTCTAATCATATGTTGACATGCGATGTTCCCGTACCATCTTCTTCAGTATTTGATGGCTCCAGTGGTCAACAAACATAGAAGGCCGCTGTTGGTGCAGAGATTGTGCCCCTCGCATAGCACCAAGGTTAACCGTGTTCGATTCCCGGTGAGGTCACTTCCTGGTTTTCGCACGAGGGAATCGTGCCAGACGATGCTGCTGGTTGGCTGGTTTTCTCAGGTATCTCCTGTTTCCCCCAACCTTGCATTCTACCGATACTCCATATCCACCTCGTTGCATCTTTATAAAGACCTCGATGTTAAGAGCCACACAAACCTCTCCACTCCATTCAACACGCGTGACCAACGGGCCATGACATTGTGGTTGTGCCTTCTCATTTTGACTTCAAAATCACATCCCCGACTGTCGACTTCGGCAACTTGAGACGGACGGAAATTGCCCTAGCCGATTGCAAACTGTTGTGGTAACATATAACCTCTACCCCATTTGAAGTTACTAAGCTCCTGCCTCAACCATTCTGCCTGTATCATGTACCACTGACAATCATCGAGCCTTTGCCTCATTTAATAGCGGCGGTGGCTGTCTTAGTTAGATCAATGTGGCAGTTTACACTTACAGAGAGGCAGTTTACACTTACAGAGAGGTATTCGGATACTTTCGAACAAATAGTGTAGTTTTCTCAGACAATAGTTAGTGTGTATATCGAATTATGCAATTCTTATTCTGCTGTGTGCTGAACTTATATTTTCCGTTTCTACTTATCATAATTCAATATTAGAAAAGAGAGTTCATTTGATAAATTTAATCTTCGAAATAATATACCCTCCCCTTGTAATGTTTCCTATGTAAATTTTGAAATTTATTTTCAATGTTGAACAGTGCCATCAACCATCGTCATCGTTAAAGCTGCTATTTTATAAACTTGTTTATTTCTTAAAATAGCCGAGTTTATCTGATTGTAGCTCTTTGGAACAAGAAAGGTTCTGAGGAACATAGAATTACTCTATTTCAAACATTATTTTGAAATGTCAAAATACAATTTGTCAATGCTTATTGAAAACATCTGGAAACATTTCTTGATCTCTTCTTTCCGCCAGAGATGTCATACCATTAAGTATATAAACTGACGTTTTCATGTAACATTGTGAAATTTTTATGGACACAAATATGTCACAATTACAAAAGTTATGATCTTCTGTGCATAAAATAGAATATCTACCTTCATCATCATCCACCACGAGTTTTGACAAGTGACTAATTTCCTCAGTTCGCTGTCAACCATACACTTAAGTTCTTCATTCTGTATTTACACACATGTTTGTGAAAAATGCATTACTATGAAGGAATTATTGGAATAGAAGGAACTTTATCACACACATTAGTAATAGTACTAAAAACTAAATAATAAACTTCTACTACCACAAAAAGAATACATCACACAGCTTACCGACATCACTCTGACAGTAGGTGCACGACCGAAAAGATCATTGTTGAAGCTGATTGCAAAGTCTGCAAGTAATACCAAGTACGTTAATTTTTATAAAACTTAATTTGAAACAAATGGATATCAGTGCTTTGTCTATGATTACAAGAATATCTTCTAAAGCAATTTGCAACTCGATATCACTTCAAGCCAGAAACCCAACACAAGGAGTCCATAATAACAGTGGTATTAAGCTCAAACAAACGTTCACAAAGAAAATAGATTTGTTTTCCTTGCTTCCATAATGGTTCATAATGTTTTCCTTACTGTTTAAGTCTGAAAATTCTCGTGCCCAAGCGGAGGATAAAGTATAAAATAAACAAGGAATATTATGTCAACAGAATTAGGTGTATGACTGCCTAGTTAAAAAAATCTAAACCAGAAGTCCGGGAAGCATATGTTTTCCCAGACAGAGAAGGGAAAATAAAATCGGTCAAGGTTTTTTACGAGCACACGGACATCATTTGTTGTTGCATCGTTGCTGAACCACACGGGCGTGTGTTCGCTTGCGGGTCTTCCATAAAAGATATCCGTAGCTGGGGAAGGAGAGGTGGCCATAAAATGTGACCCAATTTCACTCGCTGGCAATGTGTGAGGGTGGTGAAAAGAATAGCGTAAGAGCGGGAAGGGTTGCCTGCTGTTTGAATGTACTGAGCTGAGTAANCGGGTCTTCCATAAAAGATATCCGTAGCTGGGGAAGGAGAGGTGGCCATAAAATGTGACCCAATTTCACTCGCTGGCAATGTGTGAGGGTGGTGAAAAGAATAGCGTAAGAGCGGGAAGGGTTGCCTGCTGTTTGAATGTACTGAGCTGAGTAAATATNGTGAGGGTGGTGAAAAGAATAGCGTAAGAGCGGGAAGGGTTGCCTGCTGTTTGAATGTACTGAGCTGAGTAAATATCCTTGCTTCAAGGCACGTTTTTTATATTATATACTATTATTGATGCCGTGTTATGCTGTATTCATTGTTTAAGGTTTCGAAGAAAATTTAAGAAAATTTCTAGTTTTAGATTCACTGTGCTTCTCTTTGTAAAACATTCGTCAATGCAAACACGGAAAGTTCGCAAGTTTTTAATAATTTAACGCTTTGCTCAATAATTTTAATGTACTCTACCCGCTGCCATTAGGGCATTGCCTGTTTTATATACGAGCATATTTATTTTTGGGCATAACTATAAAGTACTTGATTTACTCATTACGGTGGCGACTGTGTATTCATCCAGGAAGTTTCAGAAAAATCTGTGGCCCTTTCCCAGGTATGTGAAAGGAATGTGCAAGATTTTAAACTACATTTTTACCAGCACAAGGCTTATATGTCCGAGTGCGCATATGACGGAAAACAGAACAGTGTCTATAAAATTTTATCTATATGGCATGCGTTTTACTACCCTGAGTTTAAAATAAAAGAAGTAAGTGAGAAGTGTTTGAGAAAGAACTATAGGATAATTCGGTTCTCCTAACTTAATAACTATATCCTCTGATATTCATTGGCTAAGTAAACATAGATGTATTCAAGGTTTTTCTCATTATTTTACATATTTTAGTAGACTACTGTTCCTTGTTGTACTTATCTTACACTGCGTGTAATTGGAAATTTAAAAAGTTACAACATTTTTGCTTAATATCTTTGTACTTATAATGCCCATGCACTTTACGTTTTTTGTTCAGAAATGTAAACAAATTTCATTATATTAAAATACTTTCCATACAATACTTCTGTTTTATAATGCTCTTGTGCTGACCATAGTGATGGTTACACCAAATGTCATTGATTTATGCTTAACTTTTTTTTTTAAAGTTTATTTTACATGGCGCCAATAATTCACCCACCTCGTTAATAGCTAACAGAATAATTAGAAAAATAAATCTTTTTAAAAAGGAACCCTTGCTGAAAATACACAAAATGCATATAAACAGTGCCTGAAGTAGTGGGGGAAAAATGCCGTCAGAAATTCATTAAAAATTGTGTATTAGTTACGTAAAATGTTATTGTTAAGAAAGAGCTGACCAAAATGCACGCAGTTTCTATTCATCTTATCCTACTTCCTGTTCTATGGGACTGATGCAACCATGATACCCACTGAAGGACACAATAAGAGGAATCCCGCATCAGTTGGAGTGAAGCTGCAGCTGCCACGGAACGCATTGCTGTTCTTTATTTAACGGGATGGGAAAACTGGATTAAACGGAAAGTATTTAATGTGTTCAAATTGGAAGTCAGCACAAAAAAATTATATTGTTAGTAAATGGGGTGAAAATAGCTGGATTTACTTGAAAAGTCTGGAAGTGTTTAAACTTATATGTTCGGAAATAGGTCTTTCTACCACCTCTCGGCTGTCATAAAGCCGACGTTTTTTTCGGAATTATTCTAGTGGACGTAGACACTTGAAAATATCGAACGTCGAAATCTAAATCTGGGCTGTCTCTCCGAAATTATGCAAAACAGGGCTTTCAACGACCTCCTTCTAACCCATTGCGTTGTAATTATATTAAAACAATTATAATTTCCCATTACTACGACTCAAGTGGCAATTGAGAGAATCTTTATAATCGGAATGAATTCAGCTAGTTAATCTTGTCAACTTCCTTTATTATTGCTTTCTGTTGGCTGCTGCGCCAGTTCCTTTTTTCGTGTTAAGTATTTTAATTTAGTGGCGCCATAAACAGAATTTTTTCACTTTACTTCACTTAACATTTTTAAACCCTTGTGCTGAAAACCCATTAAATAATCTTACTCATTATACCAATTAAGGAGATATAACACCATATACTGTTTTTAGTTTGCAACCATTTTAGCAGTTCGTTTTGATAATCGACAATCATTACCGATTGTCACATTGCGAANTACTGTTTTTAGTTTGCAACCATTTTAGCAGTTCGTTTTGATAATCGACAATCATTACCGATTGTCACATTGCGAAAATCACAAAATCACATAAAACAATTATTTTATATATCGTTAATTTTTTTTATTTTCTGAGAGAATCTCTGTNGCGAAAATCACAAAATCACATAAAACAATTATTTTATATATCGTTAATTTTTTTTATTTTCTGAGAGAATCTCTGTGTGAGCCAGATTGTCCTGCAATGTAACAATTTTATCAAAATTATTTATTTCTCGTTTATAATCAGGAAATTATGAGAATGATGTGATTATGTTCTCGAGCGACCGCAATTTTGCCACAGAACTACTTCTGAAAATCTTTAATAGTGCCAGTACCTATTACGTTGGGAATGTGTACCGAATCGTGACTAACATGTACCGGAATTAAGAACGCGAATAGAGATATGATCAAATACGGTATACTGGCATTTAAATCAAGTGTTTATAACAAAACCTGGTGTACTTCCTGCCATAAAACCCAAATCGGGTTCATGAAAAAAAATTTTATGATTGCACACACCTTACTCAATGTACATACCACGCATCTTACTAACTTTTGCAATCAATTTTGCGCAATTAATAAAAACCTTTAGTCACCTACCTTACGCCATCCAGTGCAGCTGTGAAATCTATATTTTAATGCACCAATTTGCACTGGCACAACTAGCAACAACAATTTTCATAATCTACGCCGTCGGTCACGCAGTTTCCCAGACTGTCTCGCCAGCATTGTGCGTCCCGCTGGCAACTCCATGTGAACTGCCGACAGTTATCAACTCGTGAGAGGCGATTAAAAGATCGGCCATGGAAGATGAGATTTAGAGGCGACCAGAGAACCATCCGGCACACTTAAATTTATTCGGCAAAGAAATTACTCATTTTGAAAACTTNAAACTCATCTCACTCACATTTTACTTCACTAGTTAAAATATTACGGTATGCAAAACAGTTTCGAGACAGTGCTCACTGCTAAAGATGATGCTGTGTTCTACACGTTAGTAGAATTATAAAGTTCCTTCTGGGGTAAGGATCAAGAAAGAATATTGAGGTTTGTTTGGGCAGGTTTTCATACATTGTCATTCTAGGCGTAGGCAATGTTGTATAAGTGTGAATTTGACAGTGGTCCGGGTGACCTTGAAGTCAAAACATCGAGTTGTAAAATGTCATAGAGACCCAAAAGAAATAGGGGAAAAATTACATTTTACAACAAACCGCCAATATGAATTTCCTTGATCCCAGGTAACATTAAATGAATAAAAAAAATTATCGAAAAAAACCGCAAAAAAATATTAAAATACATAATAAATGGAGAAAAATCACATGATTGCATTCGACCGAATTACTGAATATCCGGGACATCGACATTAATTCTAAAATACCGTAATTCTAAAAATCTACGAAAACCTCAAATACTAGTAAAATATCTACAAATAACGCTACAAAATGTTATATAAAACCAAAATTATGAAATGCAAACTATAAAACAAACAAAAATTTTTAAATTTCAAAAATTAAAATTAAATTTAAAAAATGTGTTTCACATTTGCATGAAAGAAGTTCATGGTTCGATACTTTTAATGGCAACTAACAGACGACTCACACCACTGTCTGTTATTGGCTATATAGATGGCCTAGCCCTCCCCCCCAACCCAACTATAGCCGCCCAACGAATTACTGACATTAAAACACACACACA
>NQII01019613.1:0-12839 GCA_002778355.1 Clitarchus hookeri | reverse complement strand
AAATATTTTTATCTTGAATGATTTTAAAAGTTTCTTTTTTCTTTTGACTTTTTAATAATGCAAGTCTTTTAACGTGTTGTAAAGTAAAAAATTTAATATGAATTTAAAAAAAAAGCAAGTTTAAGCGTTGCCTTGGCAGTGCGTTTTTAAGGTGAAGAATGATGTACAAGAAAACAATAATTAATCAAGTTTANAGTTTAAGCGTTGCCTTGGCAGTGCGTTTTTAAGGTGAAGAATGATGTACAAGAAAACAATAATTAATCAAGTTTATTGAATATTAACTATAAAAACAGATAGTAGGAAAATAGTAGAACCGGGAGGCCTAACTGGCTAAGAGGGTTAGAGTTTGTTTTACTTTATATAGTTTTGAAGGGTGGCGTTTTCCAGCGGAACTGGCCGAGGCATTAGTGCAACGCAGACCCCGAGCAATGTAACACGGCGTTGGACGGCAGTCAACGTGTTGTTTAATGAAATGGCGACACACTACCTTAACTAGACTCTTTCAAATGTAACTCCCTTACATAACTGGCTGAATTATACGCACGTTTTAAAATGGCTGGGTATTGTGCCCCGCCCTTCATAAACACCAAGGTAATTTACAAATCAGTTTTTTCTTTTGCTACACTTAGAGAAAATCTTGTTCCAGCCAACAAAAGATTTGTTTAAATAGGGCAAAAAGTATATATGTAGTTCCCTCCAACAATTTTTTTTTNCTTGTTCCAGCCAACAAAAGATTTGTTTAAATAGGGCAAAAAGTATATATGTAGTTCCCTCCAACAATTTTTTTTTTAATTGACAAAACTTGACAAGCAAGGAAATTAATTTTGTTTTTCTAACAAATACACTATTGAATAAAAAAACTTCTTTTTTGTTTTACTAAAAAATTAGACTATCAGCAAAATATTTAGTTGAATCAATTGCATACCTTTGTTTGGCCACTCATTTGGCTGCTTTAGCTCTAAAATATTGCTCGAGATTTTGTTTGTAATTTTTTGTTAGTACATCTATTGATGCTTATTAGGATTTTTATATCATTAATAACACATTTTCAACAGGAAACTAGAATTTTAAGCTGTAAAATTTTTAATATTTATCCGCGCACCTTGTCTAGCATTTTTAATGTGTGTGATTAAAGTTATTCTTATTTCATCAGCAGTCCCTTTAGCTAAGGTTGTAAGGGCTTAGCACTCGGGCGGATAAGATGTGTGTTCGTTATAGGTTCCATTATTTTTTTATATTAACTGAAACTGCTTGACGTACATAGAGCCAAACAAATGTGTAGTTGATTCAACTCAATCTTACAGTTTGAAGCAATCAAATAAGAACAACCAAATAATTCTGTTTCAGCCAAAAAAAAAAAAAAGTTTCATTGCCTCTGTACAAACAATCGATTTTCTTGCGCCAAACAGACTTTTTTTGATTGAGCAAAAACCTTTTGCTCAGTGTAGAAGGAGAAGGCAATCAAAATGGAAATGAACGGGGGTTATTGCGGGTTGCGTATCGCCCCTGGGAGCGCTGAAATTGCGTGACGGCGAAACGTTATCATACGACATTCGTTTCCGTCAATGCCTTCCCTGTTGACTTCCCTTCTGGTATCACGTCGTCGTAAGTTCCCGACTGCGACCCCTCAATCTCGCAGTAGAAGCCGTCGCTTGTTAAGATCGACTGGAGGCTGTCGCAATTATCGAGCGGTTCATGTCGCCTCGCGCGGAAATATTCCTCTTCGATGCTCGGCAAATCTGTCGGGCGTGTCACCTGTAAATACAACGCACAAAGTTATTTCATACGTTCTATGCAAAAGATTGTTCCAGCAGCGAACTGTAACACTTTCAAAACAGTGCCCTTGCGCCATACGGCCAACCAATTCGCATTTTCCTTCACAGTTTGTTGAATCAAACCTTTGTAAATTCACCCCATGTATAACGTGCTCGGTTGTTTTCTAAATACGTCATGTATCACAAGAGTATTATACTTGTGTTAACATAAAATACCTTGGTTTTTATTCAATTGAACTTTTACGTACACTTTATCTAGAAATTATGTTTTATTTATAATTAATATGAATGAAAACGTGGAGAAAATAGGTGTGTTGGTAATGACTCGTAGGAAATAGTTATAATGCAAAATATTATTACACTGAGTGCGCACGAATGTGGTGCGTTGTCCCTTTGATGCAATTTTCTAGACTCACCTAAGCTTTTTATGCATGAGGCGGAGGAATATTTCAGAAGAAGAACTTTAACAGTTTTTCAGAAAAGTTGTAAATAGCCGTATATCAACATTCCCTCGTTTTCAAATGCTCATACCTGCATACGATTGATTTTTTTCTAAAGTCTGTTGAAGGATCATAAGACTTAAACCACGTATTCTTCGTCACAAATTACATCCACATTGCTTCTGAAAATGCTGCATTATATCACGTTCTGAACGGTTCTCCTTTTTGGTACCGGGGGGGGGGGGAATGATTTAAAACTTTTACTACACCTTTAATTTGTTTATTGAGACTCGATTTCGGAAACCGTATCGCATTCTTAAATGTATTAAACATTTAATTTTAAAAAACACAAAAAAAATGTTTTTAAGTTTTTAGTATAAATATGTATGCATGTTAATTTTAACATAATACTGCATTAAAATTCCAGAAGTGACGTCTATACTGAAGTGTAGCTACAGGAATGTAGAGACTTTTTTTTAATTCTTCGTCTTGAATGCATAAATAAGTATTAAATATGACATTTCAATATGACAAGTAGGACCGGGCATTAAGTTTTCTTTCAGTTGTTAAAAAAGAAAATAATTTTGGTCAGATGGTTACATACAAATACGCAACAATACCTGACGCAGTGAAGCCAATGAGAAGGATTTTTATTGGACCGTTGCACAAGTAGCGGTCCCAATTACAAAACTCCAGCAGCTGCCAATAGATTTAACTTTCGTGGAAGAGCGGTGTAACTCACTGGGATTCGAATTTTCCCCATTTATTACGTATACTGAATGTGCCGAGTCTTGTGGGAAGAAACCAGCGCTGGGACAGTACATCCCAGAACAAAACGTCCACATGAACGTGTCCTGGTTTCGATGGTTCCCGAGGTAAGGCCTTCTCGGAGTCTGCTGGAATTGTTAATAGCCGTATTTTACATGCGTCTCTGTTTGCTTCACCTCAGCCCTGCCTGTGTACCCACAGTGGCTCGCTCTTGCAAGAGCGAGCCACTGTGGGTACACAGAAGTTTGGCAACCAAAAATGTTCGCCACTAGGTAGGCACTAGTGTCGCATGTGTACCAGATTTTCTCTATTTCCTGCATTTAAAAAAAACATGATAATTGCAATAATCATAAATAAAATATAAAATAACTGCGTAACTAAGTAAAACATTTCTCTTTTGTAATTCACGTAGATTAAAATTTTAATAAAGAGTTACCTCATGGAACACTGCGCACCTAGCGGCGGAAATTTTCTCTGTGCCAAACTGTCCTATAAGTAGGGCCAGTGACTTTTCGCGTAAAAATCGGAGCACACAGTAGACTTCAGTACTATATACACACCTCAGCTGTTGTTATACCTCCACTGGCTGCTGGTGCCGTGTCCGTCTTTGACCAAGCCACTCAGGACTAAGTAACTCCGACACGGAACCTTCGTGATTCGTGCGCAAACGGTTAACACGGGCCAGAACATTTTTTTAGCCAATAAAAGAAGCTGGACGACCCCACAGTGATTTGGACTGCATCTTGTCTCGAAATCTTCTCGCGAAATATCACTGCCCATACCTATAAGAAATCACGTTTTGTTCCTAATCTGAGTAGAATTAATCTGAACCTCGCGTCGGAATGCACGCATGCAGAAGTCATATCAGTGATTGACATGTTCAAACACCCCAGGTATGACACGGATCTGCTGACAACCTAGTTCCACATGCTGGCGAAGCATTCCAACACCTACGGCCACCTGTATTACGCGAAAATATTTCAAGACTACCTTTACTACAAAACACTAGAGCTCAGATCCACTTACGTGATTGTACAATTGTAACTGTCACGCGTTGCAGGTGTCTACTAGCGAATCACGGACACTCATTGTCGGACTCACCTAATTCTGATAGGCGAAGTCAGGTAATACCTCTCTCCAGACAAAGACACTTGGCCGATAATCAAAGGAAAACTTCACGTATGCCAAAGAACATTGGAGTCTGGGAGTCTAGACTTCGAGTGAATGTTTTCGCAAAAACAAAAAAAAAAAGGTAGACCTAGCAATACCCGTATCAGGTGATGCATGAACTATGGTCTTGAGATGTCCCCACAGGAAATAGTCTATGGATTCAGATCAGGGGGACGTGCAAGCCATGCACGGCCCACCCACCTGTGCGGGAACCGCCCATCCAGAAAGGTTCTAGCCACTCCACTGAAATGTGATGGAGCCCCATCATGCATGAACTATTTGCGGTGTTACATATCCAATGGGACATCCTCGAGTGGCACATGTACCCGTTGCTGCAGAAGGTTACAGTGCGATTTGCCTTTAAAGCTATTGGTGTCCCACATGCGTTGGATGTGGATAGTGAGATGGTCGTAACAACACGCACTCCCATGTTCGTATCGACCACACGATGTTTACAAACAGGGGTGTTCCGACTGCCAATAGCTGCCATAGTGACACGGGATCGTAACTTGGGAACCATCGAACCTAGGACATGCACTCAGATGAACGTTTGTTTCAGGTCTTCTGTACACGCCTCAGTTTCTTTCTTCCCACATAAATCGATACGTTCTGTATGTACAAATGATGCCTCATGTTTACCGCCGACAAATGTGCGGTGTAATTTCATTACGATTGCTTGTTTTAGGACAGAATTGCTGTCCTCGCTTCTTGGTGTCACCGTGCAGTGCTGCGACTACATAAGTATGGGCTTTTCGCGGTTAATTGAGCACTTTTGGAAGTCCTGCTTATAAGCAAGAGAGCGCACAACCGTGCAAGGTGGCGCAGTGGTAAACCACTTAACTTGTATTCGGGAGGTCCTGGGCTTGATTCCCGGTCCAGCCATCCTGATTTCGGTTTTCTAGGGTTTCCTGAAATCGCTTCAGAAGAAATGCTGCCATGGTTCCTTAATACAGGCGATGGACGATTCCTTCGCAGTTCATTGATAAAGTGTACCATAATTAAAGGTCTTGTCGCTGTTCAGCGGCAGTAAAAAAGAACGCCAAAAAAATATATGTGTTTGGGAGTGACGCCGTACACTTGTGCAACGTACTGTTGTTATACGCTTTTGTAGCAGAAAATGTACTGACTGCGTGCTTACCACTTTTGCGTTCTCCATTTGATGACTCCATTGCTCTTTTCCCGTATTCCATACCTCGGTTTGGAATTAATTCTGCAATAAAATAATTAAAACTACCACTTTCGCATTTCGTTTAAAACATTGTCGTTCTATCAGTTATTTTTCCACGCCTTACTTAACACGAGCAAAATATTGCACTGAAAAACTTAAATGAAACTGGATATTCCAGACGGTACACAACAAACATTTCATTATTCTATTTTTTTTTTTTTCAAAACTCACTATTACGTGCAGGCGTAACACGACATGTAAAATACAGGCAAATAAAAAATGGCATTTCATAGTTTATTTTAATATGTTTTGGAAGAAGCTCGAGCACAAAGTTTAAGAAAATGGTATTTTCAGTCTTTTTAAAACAGAAAGTGATAGGAGCCTTTTAGAGTAAGAAATGAGTATTACCACTAATTACCGAATTACACGCCATCGTTTTGATCAAAGTGTGAAATCTACGAAATGAGAGCAATATGAAGACTCCTCTAATGAAACCTCGCAGAGTAAGAAACTCTGAAGGTAAATGTTAAAAGCTATGTGTATTACATAATTAATGCACAGTAATTAACATATGGTATTTTATAACTTTCATTTCAATTAAAGTTGCACTATCAGTGCTTAAGTACAGAGCTAGAGAAGTGTATTTTAAAGTATTTTGCACGCATCTCTATCTCTTAAATTTTTTACAAGTCAAATTAATTTCAGCATCCCCTATAGTTTGAGATATTGAAGTTCAACTTTAACCATTTAGCTGACTTGCAGAAATTGGACGATTTAAAATGAAAAAGATATGTAATTAGTTAACTCAAAGTACTTTTGTAACTATACAAAGAATGATTCTATCAACAATTTTTAATTTATGAAAATAAAATAGTTTTCTAGCGAATTTTTGTAAAATAACATTTACTGGGCATTTCGTAAAATAAATTAAGACAAAACTATTTACATTAATTTGTAACATTTTCGTAAAAGGTATTAGTTTATTGCATTTACGTGTTCTAAAAACTTTTAAAAAAAATTTTTGGCTTTGTAATTAATTTAGAAACTGTATTTGGAATGTTAAACCATTATGTCAATTATTTGATAAATTTATATGTAATGTAGCTNATTGCATTTACGTGTTCTAAAAACTTTTAAAAAAAATTTTTGGCTTTGTAATTAATTTAGAAACTGTATTTGGAATGTTAAACCATTATGTCAATTATTTGATAAATTTATATGTAATGTAGCTTTTAAAAGTTTCTTTAGATAACAAAAACTATAATGAACGAAGGAAAAGTTTTAATATAATTGAACCATTTCCTTTGGTGCACAGCAACATTTATTTACTGTAAACAAAACAAGCTCACGTAAATTTTACATTTGCTATAGCGAAAATAAACATTTCCATAAAACAAAAATTAATTTTAAAAAATTAATAGCAACAAACCAATATATTTTAAATTGTTCTTTTAATTAAACCAAAATTTTGTTAGTGTAAACAAGACAGCTTTAAAGAAATATCTTTCTTTGCTCTACAAAAATCTTTGAACATATTTTTTACAGTGAAAAAGAAAAAAAAACATTGCATGTCCACTGACGAATTCATTTTTTTTAATGGTGATTACATTAGAAAACATCTCATTATAACATCATATGTTATGAGTACTTAAAATATTTAGAAGATTTACATATTTGGAACCATTTATAAGACGCTGGATGACAAAGATAGTTTCAAAGACGGTGGGCAAACGGAACATTTTGAAAAAGATGATGGTGACAAAGATTGCAGGTGTTATAGCTGAGGCATGCGAAGGTAGAATTTTTATTTTTAAGAGTTAGATACTCTAGTTACAAATTCCCCTCTCCATATTTTAACTGTCGTATTTGCCATTTTATGAAAATCTTGTCAAACAATTTCGTTTAGAAAGGTCGTACGCTCGGTCTGGCATGCCGCAAGACACGACAAAAATATAAATGGTCGGACGGCGGAATTTGTCGGGCTTGCTTCAAATATAACTTATATTTTATTGGCTGTTCAATTTTTAGTGTCGTGTCGAAACCGTCGTGTCTTATACTTGTCGGGGCTGTGAGATTCCTTCATATTTGTATGAGAAGGCGGCGTGGTATTGACTGTATTAGTTAACTGCGGCTATGAATATGTCTGCGATTCGTGGGCAGGTACCTAATACACGTAGCTACCAATATGCTAAAACCAAAAAAACAAATTACTTAAAAATCTACATTGAAGTAAACCCATATTCTAAGAAACTGTTTACATATATGTACATGAAAGTAAAAATGTTTTACAATTTTTAAATATTTAACGTGAAGCTCTTGGTTTGTAGAATTTTCTGGCTGTAACGTTACAACTGAAATTCAGTTTTTCCCTGTTTATGTTCTGACAGCTAAATTCGATAGCAATCTGGCATCACTCGTCAGATATAGATTTTACTTGGCAGGAACTTAGATAGCGGTTATCTCATGAATAGCAGATAAATTATATCATTACTTAAACTTTTTGTACACTAATTGATTTCTCTTCAAATAAAAAGTAAATGGTATGGTTCAAAAGTACTTATCAATCACACAAACGTAACACATTACCGAAGAAATGTGTCCATTATGTCCATATTCCATTGTCTATAGTCCATTATGAATTTAGAATGTAGATTAAATTTTAAAGCACAGAAAGTTTCGCTATGATCTGTGTGTGTTCTAAGTAACGTAACACTCCAACAGATTTCAATGTGCTGATTAAAAGATGTATGAATTAAAATTTATCACCCGATGTGAGACTAGATAATTATTACTGAATAAAATTTTCAATGTTTTAAATATCTTCTCTTTTAAAATTTGGTTTCCTTTTTTTTATTGTTTTTATTTGTTCATTCGTTCTATACGTGTCACGCAAGTACACTTTAGACAGTGATATTATTGGAAATTAGTGTTAGGTTTACTTAAGTATCATGAAGTTTGATATAAAGTAATTTTTTAATCGTCGAATTATTCCTGCAGTATAAACTATATAAACCTTGCTGGTTACAGTGTCTGTGTTTTCATTGTAACAGATTAGTCAGTTTGTCATTGTAATAACTTCTAGTTCTCAAGTACTTGTAAAGGTTATGGAGGTATATCATACTGTTACGTGTCGCTGATCCACGCCGTTGACCTTGACCCGCCCCACGCGAGCGGGCGGAAGAGAAGGACAAGAGTAGTTGGATGATTTATCGGCGCGCACGCTATCAGTTTCAACCGGAGACGCGGCGGCTTTTCACAAAGGAATGTTTACAAAGCATGCCCATCAGGGCGCGTGTCGCTCCCGACCTTGGGTATCGGGTGTCTTTGAGACATCTTAAGAATGCTCTGGATAACTGAGCTCGCTTCTCTCAGCTGGACTCGGGGTGCAGCGAACCCTCCAGGTCAAGGCCAGTGGCTTTATAAGGCGTGCCGAGCCTCGGAAGTGGCAGTTGTTGAATGGTTGAGTGGATGCGGCATCGAGCGAGGGACGACGAGTGGGAAGAGAAGTGAGCGGCGAGAGAAGTGACCAGCGGGAGGAAAATATGCGACTGCGAGCATCGGCGCAGCGAAGAGTGCGACTGGCAGGCTGGATCATTGGACTCGATGCGTGAGTGAAAGACACTAAAAATTATGGCAACAGATAGACTGAAAGTGTGTTAATGATTAGTATGAGTTAATTTACTATAACCAAACATAGACAATTTAATGCTGTAAATGATAACTGTGTGAAAAAATTAAAAATCAAATTTAGTCATTTTGTTTTTATTAATACCTCCATTCCTCAATAACTGAGATACGCACTTGCAGGCTTTCGTGCAACAACACCACGTCAATATTTTGGAAGTAGCATTTCTAAAAGGACCGACACATATATTTGAAAGTTATAAGCAGTATACTGTCATTCATAAGCATTTCGTGGATATCCCGTTGACGAAATCGATCAGACGGTTCAAAAGTTATTAAGAGAACGCTAATGAAATTCAATTAACTGCAGAACACACAAACTGCTAAAAGTTTGTATGGAATATCTTATTAACACCTNGAACGCTAATGAAATTCAATTAACTGCAGAACACACAAACTGCTAAAAGTTTGTATGGAATATCTTATTAACACCTAAACTAATTTGTATCAATAAGTATTCGGCGTAATTAATTATTTATTCATAACATCAATGCAAGAGCCACCCGATAAATTTGGCTAACGGAAATAAATGCGCAAATGCAACAATTTTAAGCTTTCATGTAATAAACTTGTGGTGTATTCGTTTGACAATGACAGTAAACTATCAGGAAAGAAATAATTTTCCAAGTCTAAAGTCTTGAAGGAGCCCCTTGAGAACGGAGACCTAGGGCAATTTGCCCTATCCCCCCCCCCCCTCAATTACGGGTGCAGCCCTGGAGATTTTATTAAGGACAGCAAGAAGCAGTATCTTGTTTAGAAATCCAACATTTTGAATGTGTTGATCGACTCATTCTAACTTTGACGACGACCATTCTCTAGACAGTCACAGGCAGTTGGCGTGTGATGGACTGTTGCAAGGTAAGTTGGTGCTTGTTCATAGCTGTACATTCTCGGCNACAGTCACAGGCAGTTGGCGTGTGATGGACTGTTGCAAGGTAAGTTGGTGCTTGTTCATAGCTGTACATTCTCGGCGCACGCAGCAGGAACCAATAACCTGCGTAGAGCCGAGGGAAACTGAATGCTTCTCGACAATTCACAACGAGCAGGCAAGGGACCCATTGCACACGTCCTGTGGCGTCAAATGCCTAACCACGTTTTAGTGGTGGAAACGTAGAGTACAGCACAGAGCTAACGCCAGCTTACCTTGCAACAGTTCACCACACGCTGCTGGTCACAGGTAGCACATTACAACTGCATTACAGGTATGCGTTTTTTCCTTCTACACAAAAAAAAGAGCTCTAAAATTAGTTTCAACTTTATCTGTGCATTTCCGAACTGGAAGGAATATTTTGTTTGCTAACTTCAACAACTCAGTATAAATGATATCCTGAAGTAATGCGAACCCATACGCACGCCTACGATCACGTTTAGCTATTTGATAACAAATATATTATATACCTTGGAAGACTCACTTCGCTGAAAAGTCGCTTCAAACGCTNAACGTTTAGCTATTTGATAACAAATATATTATATACCTTGGAAGACTCACTTCGCTGAAAAGTCGCTTCAAACGCTCTTCGTCCAAGTCGAAGCAATGAACCCTGAAACAGTCAAAAAATTGTTGCTTTATTTTTATGTAAAATATAAGGATATCATTAACAATTATAAGACTTGTTAGAATATTTTTTTATGAGGAATAACTTATTACTGAGTAGGTTAATGACCATTATGCTCTCAAGTCCAACAGCATTTGAAATACATGAAATCCATATGTGTTAAACTGACAATACTTTCGTTGCGTACTGCACTATAAATTCGAATCAGTGGAAAACCACAGATTCGCATAGAAATCAGTGAAAATGACTCCACTTAGAGTCTGTGGAAAACCACNTTCGAATCAGTGGAAAACCACAGATTCGCATAGAAATCAGTGAAAATGACTCCACTTAGAGTCTGTGGAAAACCACAGATTGTTTCAGTGAAACAATTTTATTGATTGAATAAGTGACAGCCAACTGCGTGCAGCGAATTAAATATTTGTTTATATTGAATTTAAGCAAATTATTATGAGAAATTAACATATCTCTGACAGTCACTGTCTATATCGTGCAACTTAACGTAGTTTAAAAAAGGAGAAGAAAAATTGCCGTGATCTGGAATTGAACTCGCATCGTGCCGTTTCTTTACCGTTGCTTAACCAAACGAACTACCAAAGCAATGTGAACTGCGAAGGGGAAAATATAAGTATTATATTTATGTATCGGAAATAAGTGTTTTAAGTTGTATGCCATTTCTTTTTGTTTAAAGTTTAATTGGTAACATTGGGGTTGTTAAAACGAATAGTACGTGTGAATGCACTCACTTCGCCACATTCGATGCAGTTTAAACATTAAAACCGAGGGCTATGATGATTATCTGGAAATGAAAGACGTAAACACGGAATGAAAGTCTGAATGTTCATGTTGCGTCGTAAAAATAGCAAAACTCACACTTTTTTTTTTGTAGTTTATACGTTGTTTTTTTTTTGTTTAATGAAAGTTGTTTAGCTGATCCATCAGTCAAAAAACAAATCACTGAAAAACAGCGAATGAAATGGTTGATTAATCAGTGGGAAATGTCACTGAATCAACAAGTGAAGGACAGGTGGCATATTTTTACTAATGCATCAGTTAAATTGACTCAAGTGACTGTTGAATAAGTCAGGTGCTTTCAACTGATTTAAACAGTGCAATTCTCACTGATTAATGAAAACTTACACGGAATACTTCAAGTAGCGCTCCTCTTCGTACATCAATACGCGATCACCCACGTAGTTCGGAACAATGGGCATTCTTTTTGCCTACACGATGACTCATTCCGAATCAGCATTCGTGTCTGTTGCTCTTGTAAAAAGAATGTAGTTCAGTGCCCCCAATTTCGATCTATTAACTGCCTCAGTAGTCGTACGGTGTAATGTCGTATGTTGCCTGAATTCAACAGTGTTGAATAGTTTCGCCTAATACTACCGCATATGAATCTTGGAAGATTTCGGCAACCTAATTTTACACCGGTAGCACTCTTGAGTGTAAATTATCAAATTTAATAAGCTGGATTGTATATTGTGTTACGCAGGAAAGAGCATTCTGTAGGGCAAAATCAACTCGACATTTTCTTGGCTGGCACCCGGAGTAATGGAAGTTGTACGGTGTACAGTGTAGTGTCCGATGTATTGAGGACCAGTTGGACGTTGGTTAATNCACCCATGCTACCGAAAAATACACAATAAAAAATTCCCCGGAAATTCGTAGCTGCTGCTACATAGCCCGCCATCGCGCTGCCCCCAACGTCCATATATATATATATATGTGTGTGTATAAATATATAAATATATATATATCAAACACTCTCAAAAGTGTTACCCTTTCAAGTCGGAAATTTCTAAGGACAGGGCTAAGCTGTACCCACCAAAGCAGAAAATACATATTAATATTCCCCCTACGTTGAGAAATGGGAAGGGACCCTTCTTCACCAGCTGCTATACAAGGCTGGATAATTCCCTACGCATTTGACCGTTTCGTGAGCCAATGCAGGAGCGCTACCATGAATGCTTGGGAAAACAGTTTACCATTAGCACTTTCTCGCTATTCGTTTACATTGATACGGTAATTTTACGAATAATTTCTCGGAGTTCACCACGACGATGCGCGTCGCCTTCCTAGGACCGTATTCGCCAAACGCAACCGACGGTCATGGCGTCACGTTTCCTTTCTTCCGCAGTGCGGCGCAAGGGCCAGCAGGCAGGTACGAAGAAATACAGTGAAACCTTTCGTGAAGTCATCCCCGCTTGACGGAATTGCGTACAGCGGCGTCTTGTATGCATTACAGCGGATTTTTACGTTCTCCGGAAACAGCGCC
>NQII01019609.1:0-11994 GCA_002778355.1 Clitarchus hookeri | reverse complement strand
GAATTTTTTTTTGTGTTTTTCAGAAAAACCCCTAAACTTAATAATTACAGTGTTTTACAGTTCCTTTAAATCCCTACAATCCTACATTCGTACTTTGGTGTAAAACCCAAACATCCTAGGTTAGTGTAAAACCCTACAATCCTAGGTTAGTCTAAAATCCAAAAAACCTAGGTTAGTTTAAAAATGTAAGATACTGATTCACCCATCGTGGGGTTCTGTTAGGTTAGGTGATAACATATTACAAAATTAGTCTGACGTTAATGTGCCTAGTATATTCGTGATCTGCATTATTAGTAGATTGGAAATATACCATTTTCCATAATATATTTTTATTTTTACAGAAAATCCCCTAAACTTAATAATTACCAAAGAATACCCCAACTTTGAAGGTCTATAATATCAAAACCAAACAACCTACAACCTTTGTTGACCAATCAAATGANCCCAACTTTGAAGGTCTATAATATCAAAACCAAACAACCTACAACCTTTGTTGACCAATCAAATGAACCGTGGAATCGTGAAGTTTTTTATGATATCTTCATAAATGTTTAATTTGACCACCACGAGCGACCCAAACAACATCTACACGATAATCAAACTCTTTCTACACTCTTGTCAGCATGTCCAGTGTTACAGTTTGGATGGCGTCCGTAATTCTAGTTTTAAGGTAGTCAATGTTAGAAGGCAATGGTGGACGAAACACTTGATCCTTGATGTACCCCCGTGGAAAAATTGCACTGGTTAAGATCCTGGCTTCTTGGGAGTCAGTGATGAAGAGTCTGGTCACCAGCTGCTCCTCGACCAATCCAGCGTTGCGGCAATGTCTTGTTCAAGTATTGGCGAACAGCTAGGTGCCAATGGGGTGGCGCACCGTCCTCTTCTAACTGAGGAAACAACCACTCAGTAAGCATGTCCAAAGAAGGGATTCCAGTAAGAGTGGGCTCATAAAAAAAGAAAGGGCTGAAAGCAGTGTCTTTGGATACAGCGCAAAACACGTTCACTTTGAGGGAAGTGCGCTCGTGTTCAGTGTTTTCATGTTGAGGCTCCTGACCCCATATCTGCACGTTGTGCCGGTTCACCTTACTATTTGTATGGAATGTCGCTTCATCGCTAAAAATNTGTGCCGGTTCACCTTACTATTTGTATGGAATGTCGCTTCATCGCTAAAAATCAGCTTAGACATGAAGACATTGTCTACCTCGTTCTGGGCAAAAACGAACGCACAGAAATCACTTCTCAGTTCTTTATCCCTTTCTGTAAGAGCCTGTACAAGCTATAACCTGTATAGTTTGTACAGTTGTCGCTTTTGCAACACTGTCCATACCATCAATTGAGGGATTTGCATTTCCCGGCTAGCTTGTCGAGTGGATTTTCTCGGTCTGCAAACGAATGCTTGTTGAATCCGTTACACATTCTCTTCGGACACATGCTGCCGCCCGGAACTTTTGCCTTTGCAAAGGCACCCTGTGTCACGGAACTGACGAAATCAACGTCCTATCGGGAGGACGACGTCCGTATTTGCAACGGAATTCACGTCGAACAGATTTAACATATTCACATTTAGCAAACTGAATAACACAGAACGCCTTCTGTTGTTCCGTCGCCATCGTGATGCGGACTGGCACACAACACACACTCATAATGCTACAACAGACGATCCCAGTGTAATCTCTCGGCACGTCCCCTTCACATTGACGTATGGTAAACAAACTTCACGGTTCCACGGTTCATTTGATTGGTCACTCAAGGTTGTAGGTTGTTTGGTTTTGTTATTATAGACCTTCAAAGTTGGGGTATTCTTTTATACTCATCCTGTAGCTGTGCCCTCGGCTCCGCTTGCGTGGACTACAGAATTATTATTGTTTAGATAAAATTATAGATAGATATATGCTACAGCTGATTTTTTGTTAGGTCTTTTTATTCTACACTATTTTTTACTACATTATATTGTTCCATTGTTAACGGTTTAGACAGCGTATTTAAAGAAAGCGCGCTGACTGCAAACTTTTTTCCGACTTTATTCACCTTTGTCGTCACTGCTTATTCCTTATGTTACTTTACGTAACAAAATATATACTAAAACCTGGCCAGAGAACAAGCTATGTATTTAAAAAAAAACTCGTAAATTGGATACATGGTTCTCGAGTGATAAGCGCACTAACAGACAGACAGAGAGGAGACGTTGAGTTTTATAATATGTATGAATGATACAATTCTCAACTATGGAATACCGAGTCTATACAGCCATACTTGTGTAAGATTATATTACAAGAAATAACTAACATGCAAAGCCTATGCAAACTCACTGAAATAAAATATTATTCTTTCATCAAGGAAGCATACAATTAAAATATACAATGAACAGATGTTTACATGTCAATAATACAGGTAAGAGTTTAGTAATGTATCTCTTCTCAAAAAATCCTGTAAATGAATAAAAAGTTTTGTCAAAATTATGTTTTTTTTAATTATAATAAAAAAAATTGTATTTTCTTTATATCATACTTTTTTGCACCCCTAATAATTCTAACTGCTTTTTTTTGAAGATGAAAAATATGTATATTTTGTGGTGAAGATGCCCAGTACACTATTCCAAAAAAACATTATTGAATGGAAATAGGCTAAATAAACCTGTTTTATGGAAGATAAGTGACAATATACATAAAATTTTGTAGTGCAAAACAAGCTGCACTTAATTTATGAATAATATTACATGTATGTGTATTTCCATTTAGGTGGTTATCAATTTGTAAGCCTAAAAATTTTGTCAATTGATATTCTTTTATGGTGTTATTTCTATATTTAATTTGTATATGATAATCCTTTTGCTTATTGGAAAGAAATTTTATGAAAAATATTTTGTCTGTATTTGAAGTAAGATTATTAGCTGAAAACCAGCCTTTAAGTTTTATAAATATAATTTTTAGGTTCCATGAGGGTTTGTTCATCCTCATTACAACCTAAAATAGTGGTGTCATCTGCAAAATAGACCGTTAAAACTACGTGTCGATAGTTCATTACACTGAGGAGACTGTTTTAAAAAGGCACCTAGAACGAACTACATTTAATGAAATATGCAAATACAAAAATAATTAACTGCATATATAATATTCAGACACCACCAGCAAGGAATTCTTGCATATAGATATGGAAGAGAGCTAAATGGCAATGGCATTTCACCGGGCGGGTAGAGACCGGTGAAGGGAGATTGGTGGATAATTTTCACATAGCTGTAATGTTTGCATGCTCTACCATAATATTTCTAAATGTTTTTAAAACCCTTGCTCTATAACTCAGAAAAATTGTTCACTAGTATGGACCGTTCCATGTGAAATTAACCTAAAGTGAAGAAAATTAATGTTTAAATAAATAAATTTTTTATTGCTGTTAAGTCAAGACAGATGTGTATATTTCACAAAAATCAATTCTTTTTACTGATTTTGTAATCCAACTGTCTTTAACATGTAAATACTGTGTGTACTGTGCTACCAAAAGAACCATGATTTCCTTTAAAACAGGCTTGCTCAGACTCGACTCAAACTAAAAATCCCAGGTTCGCAGACCTCCAGCATATATTGTTAATTTTAGTTACATTTTGCAACAGTTCACTCTCAACAAATAGTGTTTTCATACCTGTGTTTGTGTACAGTAAACTGTCTCGGTATTGTCAGATTTTAATACAGATAGATTACAGTTTCATTTTTAATGAAAACAAAATTGCAAGATGGTGGACAGACATGATGCTCCATGTGCAGTTTGTGAAATTGTTAGTCCCAGGAATGGAAATGCATTATCTTGCGAAGGTTTTTTGTAAAAGGTAGTATCATCCTACCTGTGTTGAAATTGATGTGCATAAACATAAACTGATTAATGAATTTTGTGATTATGTGAAATGGTATTGCAAATAGTGCTCAGAAGATTGACAGGTGAGTCGCAAGTGTTTGAAACGTGGACTATTTATAATAAATCTCTGATAAGTGGTGGATAATTTAGTTGCATAAGTAAAAGGTGTAGCTAAAGGAAATGTAGTTATCAATAACCACACGGGCGAGATAGCTGATTATAACGTGAGGTTGAAGTAACAAGTTATTGTCTATTGGCAAACATGAGGAGAATAGTTTATCAGAAACTTGTTTTAAGACTTGTAATGTATAAAGTTTTCAGAGAGAGCAAAATACAACTACTATAATTGATATCTGTAGCTCCGAGTTTAATTTGAGTTCTAATGTATGGACTCAGAACAGTTAACAAGTGAAAGAAAAAAAACAGCAATTTTGTAACCAACAATAAAACACTGAACCAGCATTAGGGACTGGGATAAATGTGACCGAAACCCAGTGGATGATGTCGGCGATCTAAGGATCCTGTATGTTAATGTTCAGTGGTTATACAGTAAGGAAAATATTTTGAGCCTATATGGTTTTGAAAATCAGTTTGATTTGATATGTAAGCATTGGCTTTACAAAAATGAAATAAGATACGTGCAGGTAGAGGATTATATTACCCATGGCGATATGTTGTCGTAAACACTATATCAGAAGTGGCATTGGGATTTTGGTAACTAAATTTAGGCTTATCAGTTGTAAAGTGCTGGACCTTGACAGGTTTGGCAGTGAGAAGAGTTTTGAATGTGTGGCAATAGTTATAGACTATCTTAACTTTATTATGGTTAGTATATACCATTCTCCAGCTGGTGATGAACAGATTTTTTAAATAATCTGGAGTTGTTGGTATTACAACTTAGTTGTATGAAGATACCAATTGTGTTAAGTGGTGACGTTGATATTCAAGGTTTGACGTTACATGCAATTGTTCAAGTGTCATTAGACACTCTGCAACGCAGTTCGAGTGCCACGGAGGTGGGCCCCTTAAGACCAAAATATTGCATTCAAGCAGGAACTTCTAGAACCCGTTCAGTTTGTGCGCATGTGCATACGTGTGTGTGCTTGTACTATATACAAGAACGCTCAACTGCTACACCTAATCAATATTTTGTTATGCAGTAGAGAAAATGCAAAGTATATGTTTAAGCGTGAAAACTGTTGAGACGTAAGTATATTACAAGTCATGTTTTTAAATCTTTTAAATTTATGTGCCAAAAAATGTAATTTTGGACTCTAAGTGACTTTTTTTTAACTAGTCATAGTAAATCACAGTGTGGTGGTATAGCTAGCACCATCAATCATATCATAGGAAGAGNGACTTTTTTTTAACTAGTCATAGTAAATCACAGTGTGGTGGTATAGCTAGCACCATCAATCATATCATAGGAAGAGGTAATTTTCAATGTCCTCTCAATTAACAAGCTACCACAGCATCAGAGCCGTTTGTAGAGGAGGGCAAGCAGGGCGGACACCCAAGTTGTTAGAGCATCGCCAAGGGCCTTACGAACGCTACTCATTTCACTATTCGAAGCAGAGAGTAATGGTAAACTGAGATGACCAGGGAATTTCTATACCTAACTAAAAGCAGTGCTTTGCGGTATCCTTCAAATTGAAACATTTCCCTGTTGGTTTTATAATGTATTTGCGTTCACTGTGATTACGGACGTCAGTTTGCCATTTAATTTATGCTGCGATCCCTTTCACATGGTTTGGAAGTCTGCTGCCAACCACAAATAAAACAGTAGATTATATATTTAAATATTTATCTGCTGCTTTCATTGATTTCTTTGCATTTGCTGGTGTAGGTATGTTGAAGTGTATGCATTGCCCAAACGTGCGTTTGTTATCTTTATAGTGGTGAAAAACTATTACATTATTATTGTAAGTTTGTGAGAGTGATTGTGTCACTTTTCAAACGATTGCCAGTTTTGTAGTGTAGACAATGGAGAGAAACTTAGAAGGTGATGGTTAGTTTATTCGCCAATCGGGATGCTGTATGTCACCTTCCCTACTGTTTGTTCAATCTCATATTAAAATATCAATTTGGACAAAAAGGGCAACAGAAATTGGAATCGCGTCGGTGATCGAATTTGTTCTCATAAAACTTCTCCAGATCATTTTAAATGGACCAAGGTAGAAATCAGGTTTACAGGGGACAGTTTTATCAATTGAGAGTTAATGGCACAAATTTGATCAGAAGCAGAGCGATGGCAAGACATACTGAAGCATATCACTGCAATAATCTTATATTTTGAACATAATCTTGCATTTCATAAAACATTGTCAAAAGTTTTTCTTCTAAAAACAATGGAAACTTCCTTGGGCTCAACTCTTGAGACAGTTTGACATTTTAATGGATCCTTTCTGACAGTCAGTGAGTGGCAACTTAACGTTTACGAAACAAAGTGCCATTTACAAAATCCTGTATCAGCTGATGCATGAACGAACAAAAGTTAAAATTAAGTTGGCTATTCTGAGTGCACTGCCGATGCACATCACAAAAGCAGAAAATACGCGAATAAGAAAGAGTTCTTACATTTATTAATGCATTTTATTTTACAAGGACACAAAACAATGGTTGTTAGTGTTAAAAACTAAACTTCGTGATAATGTAGTTATGTATAGGTGTTCAAAATGAAATGTACAATAGAACGATACGACGCGGAAAAGTTTTCTGAAGTTGTGCTAACTTCAGAAAGTTTTTTCACGTCGTATCATCCCTCTCCAACCTCGCTTTCAACACGTCCTTGATATTAATTCCAAAAGCATATAGAAATATTGCATAATATTGTTGAATTATTTTTTATAATAATTTGACGAAACGTCACAAATTTGAAATATATTTCCAGCCCGTAATCTAAGAACAATCAACTTAAAAAAATATGCTATCTGTTATCCAAAAACAGCGGCTCAAACTTCGCCGTGACGCGCTGTGCGCGCGATCTCTTGGATATTATGCGAGGTATTACCAGCCAGAAATGAACCTCTTTCCTGCGCTATAAATAACGAATTGACAAACAAATGCCAATAGTTATATTTTTTCCACGAACTCCGCATAATTTTTAATAAACATATATTTCATGTACAACGATTTGGAGTAGAAGTAATTTATATTCGGCCAGTAATCGTTCGTCTACGTAAATTATACGCCATATTGTTCTCTCGAAGTCCATCTCCTTGTTTCCGTAGGAAGTGAGACATGTTGAATCTTTTTTAAGCAATTCTAATGTTATTCCACGTCACATATTTCCAACTCGAATATATTAGCTATAACGTCCAAAGTGTGATAATAGATACAACAGACCGTCTCGCAAATGTTAACCCAAATTCACTATCTCGGACAAATTAAAAAAGAGATAGCAAATATTTAATTATTTGCAACATTTTATATTTTTACTTTTATAACCTATTTATTTTTTTAGACAGATGTCAGTCTTAAAGTATCTTAAAATTTGTTTAGCATACAGTACAATGGCAAGTGGATTAGCTGACAGCATGTTGATAAAAAATACAGCCCCGACTTGACGGACCGGCTGATGGCGGAAGGATGCATAGTCACATGTAGTCAGACGTAAACAGTGGCGCTACTTTCGCAGACCTGTCAGAAAATGGTCTTCTTATACAGTATGGACTATATCCAATTGCTGAGCGTTTTTATTCAAAATGAGCTACAAGTAAAAAAAATCATNCCTTCTTATACAGTATGGACTATATCCAATTGCTGAGCGTTTTTATTCAAAATGAGCTACAAGTAAAAAAAATCATCGCTGGGGAAATAAAATGCTTGAAGTAATATACTCTCATCGTAAGTCACAAACAAGCATCAATGACCATTCTGTATGATTATGAAGATACAGATGTTGCTGTGACTGTAACAGTTGGAGAAAGTTTCATCGGCTGTACAATTGTTGAGAATTCTACTGGAGAAACACTTGCAATTTTGTTGTTTAGTGGAATATAATTATGTAATCAATACATGAAGGACTAGAGGGAAAGGATATGACAAATATGCNATGTAATCAATACATGAAGGACTAGAGGGAAAGGATATGACAAATATGCTAATATGGTTGGTATTCAATAAAGTGTTTCAGCTCGTGTGTTAGAGGAATATCCTCAAGCCGTATTTATTTCTTGTGTGTGTCATTGCTTAAACGTTGTTGCTGATGGGGCTAAGTCATCAGTCAAATCCTCATCACTTTTTTTGTATTATCCCACATCTGTGTACTATTTTCACTGGATCCACAAAATGTTTGTGTGTTATTGGTGGGCCCGTGAAGAATGTTACAGTGAAACAAGTATGCGGAACATGTTGGAAAGCACACATAAATGCTGAGAGAGCAGTTCGTTATCAGTATTCTGAAATTCTGCGCAAACACAGTTGAGTGAAAGTGTGGATCACCCAACAGCTTCTTCTGAAATGCAGTCTCTAATCATTTCTTGTATGTTTAATAGTTTGGCGTGACTTTATTTGAGGTAAACCTTGTAAGTTGAAGAATCGGAAACTGAGCATGTCGAGGTACACAATGCCGGTAATGGTTGCCTCAATGAATAAAAAGGGCCTGTACACTATCTGTGCTGAGGNAAAAGGGCCCGTACACTTTATCTGCGATGATTGTGCAAAACACATTCACTTTCAGACTGTCACAGACATGAGGGTGGGCACTCAACCTGCAGGTTGTGGTTTGGAATTTTTCAATGAAACCCATCTGAAAAAAATAGGGTGGGTTTTTTTTGGTACCTTAAAAATTAATATAACGTGTGGGTTAAACTAAAATAGTGTTGCATGTGTGAACGTGATTATTATCGTATCATTTGTTTAACACATTCTTGCAAAGTATGTCATTACCAATGTTATGTACCTTGAGTGTAGTCAAAAAGTCTTCAATTAAAAATTGCCCATTTTATAAAAGATAGACTTCTACAAGTCTGTTGGTTTTCTCCATTCCCACCTTGTTTTGACAAAAAAACAAAACAATCAGTTTCATACAGAACCAGCTGAGTATCTAATGAGTTCAGAAAATAATTTGCACTTGTAAGGAGTACCAGTTTTTATAATTTGAGATTTTCTTCTTTGCAAATGCAAGCATTCATTCCCTGTGAAAGCGAAACTCTTTACAAGATGCATGGGTCAAAGATATGTCATCACTTTAAAAAATGCCACAATCCATGGTAGAAATTCTGGATTAGTGTCCATTACTTTCCTTTCACTGCTAACATCAGGGGCAGCGGTGGTGTAGTGGTTAGACTACTCACCTTCCACCAAGAACCTGGTTTGATTCCCGGCCGGGTCGACTCCGGATTTTTGCATGTGGGAATCGTACCGGATGATGCTGCTGGTTGGCTGGTTTTCTCTGGTTTCTCCCAGTTTCCCTGCCCTTGCATTACAGCGCTGCTCCATACTCACCTCGCTTCACCCTCATCGGCTCTCAATACCAACTCTCTTCACTCACTCACTGCTAACATCAATTTTCGGTGCTTCAATCCATTTTGTAGCACTTTTTTTTAGCGGGACTTTATTTTAAACCCACCGCACATAACATTATTTATTACCAGTGCTGTCTGTGCCACTATGAAGTAAAGCAATGGACAGCCACAACAATCAAAAGTATAATTTATTCTAGTTTTAGAGTTAGCAAAAACTGGAGATACAACTGATACGAAAGAGATGCTGGACAATTTAAATGTAGAAAACAACTTAAAATTGTATTTATCAAAATATGATGAAAAATTTGAAAGAGATATACAACACTTTTAAGTTCAAAACTATAAAATAATTTTCATTTTATATAGACAGACACTGCAAGAATTATTTAAGAACTAATTAATGTGTAACTACATGTTGGAATGTCAGTATAGTATCATCTTCACATTCCATGAATTTATCATTGGTATAAAATACTTGGAACCTATTTTCCACAAAAATTACTTTTCTCATTTTTAAACAAAATTAGAAATTTATTTTATAGATGTAAATTATTAATTTGCATTGAAATTTAATAAGTGTATTTGTATACTAAAGGCCATACTAGACAGTTAAACATAGTTTCAGTTGTAATATAAAATAAGTAATTACAAAAATTAGTTAAATTACTTTTTCACAAAAACTGAAAAATCCTGAGTTTTATTGTAAAAGTACAGGTTTTTTCATTCAAGCCTAGGAGTTTTTTTTTCTTCAGAAAAACCTGGGTTTTTGCAACTTTGCAGGGATTTTCACTACCCGAAATCCTGCAGTGACATGGAATGTGGCCTACTTTGTGGTGTTTTGTGATACTGGGTGCTGAATTTCCTTTGCACTTGTTTCCCTGACTATGTTTCTTTAAACCAAAACACACAACGAGCTCAATCCGCACCTGTAAAAGAAGCCATCATGATCACACTGGCCAAGAGCGCTTGCGGTGGCATTTTTCGGTACTACGATCTGCGTACATAAAACTTTTGTGGCTTCATTTGTGCATTGAAATCAATATCGTACATCCTCCCAATATTTTTTTATTGACGTTTTAAGTTTTGAACTACTTTATGTTGGGTCTATCCTTGACAATGACACAAAAAGTGCTGAAACTCTAGAGTACTTACCAAAAGGACCTTGTTCTACAAATTAGTGCATATCAAGGACCTTTTGTATAAGTGTGTTTCATGTTCTTTTTTTTTATGTAAATATTCAATAGTTTTTCATTATTGTCTTATAATGAAAGCATCATAATTTTATGTAACAACACAATCCACATCATCAGTTTGCGACAGTTAGCCACTTCTCTCTGATTGGTTAAAGGTCATAATGCCACATTGCACTTTAAAAATCAGCTTTGTAAATTATTTGTGTTTTTTTAGTAACCTTTTGATATAATGTATATATTTGTACATTAAACATTGTTCTGCACATCTTTATAGACATTGTCATCAACATATGTTTACTGTTACTTTTAAAGTTATAATTCAGTATTTTCAAATAAAAAATACAGATTGTGTGAGGTGTGTGTTAATGTTAATACTGTAGGTTTGTCTCTCCTCATTTCCTGCCCATGCCTGCTTGTGACAGTGCTCGGTGAATGCAAGTGTTGTTATACTGATCCCTCAATACAGGTGCCGATAGAATGGGAGTCTGTGGACGTTACGCCGGTGCGGGGTCCGGACGGCAAGTTTGGAATCCCCCAGGATGCCATAGACTCTGTCAACAAAAACAAAGTGGGTCTGAAAGGGCCACTGATGACACCTGTTGGCAAGGGCCATAGGTCACTCAACTTGGCATTGCGCAAGTAAGGACTATGCTTCCTGTTACTACTTTGCAACTACTTGTAGAGTGTTCACGGTTAATTGAGCAAGCTTGAAATCAATGCAATGGCTGGTGTGTGCTCAGAAGTTTACAATAGTGGGAAAAGTAGTTCCATGTCTTAACTATGAATTGATAGTAATTATTAGGTGAACATTTGTGAATACCGAAATCATTTCTTTTGCTTATTTCAGTATGTCCACACACAAACAAAAAAATAAATTTGTAAAAAATATTTACTTTTCTAATTTCACAATTTTACTTGAGCGACTAATGAATAAAAGTGGTCAGACCCATGGTTATGTTGATTTTGCCTATGGTGAGAGAATACACAGTGTGCATACAAATAGATATTAAGCAGGGCTTTCAAAAGTGCTCGGTTTACCGTGAATAACAGCATATACTAACTTTGTATAAACTTCCTTACCTGTTTTTGTAAATAATTTATTTTTTATACAGCATGTGATACACATTTTTGATCTTAGAAGAATCTTATGATGTGAAACGTAAGTATTATAATAATTGAGAAATTATGTGTCTGTATGTAATCTCTTTCATGTTTTAAAATATAGTCCAATAGCCAACAAATCAGTATTTAATGTTGTTTGCACTTTCACTTCACACACTATCGCAGTTTTAAAGCATAAGAGATTTTTAAAATTTCTTTGGTATTGCTTAGAAGGAAATTTCAAGGTCTGACACCTTAAAGTATACATAAATGTTTTGAAGATGTGTGGATTTACTTAGCTATTTGGTTCTCAAGATATTAGCCGTCATTATTTCTTCCATGATACATAGTGTGCTTGAGAGAATGTAGCTCTGTGTATCAGTCCA